>UNPT01000051.1:0-183827 GCA_900536445.1 Hymenoscyphus occultus
AGCGTACCACGTCCGATTCCGACACCTCGATACGCTACTCACCTCGAGCGATTGCTCATGCGGGAAAGAGAAGACGCCGTTCCACCTACTCTACTGCCGTCGGGTTAAACAAATAGCACCGACGCTAGTAGCAAGAGCTAAGCGAGACCCTAGAATCCTCTTTGGCCCTCGATCAGAGACCCTCTTTCGTGAGCTCCTCTTAAAGACCAACTTCTTTAATAAGATCTGCCCTCTTCGGACAGACGTAGTCACTACTTAGTCTTTCCTATAAGCACCCTTCTGTAGCCTTATTTTCTTTTCTATATCTTCATTTCCTTTGTCTATTACTGCTCTCTCTTGTAACTATATATAGGAGTTTTCCCGGAAGTGGGGTCTCTTTTTAAACTGTCACTAGTAGATAGGCTTTCCTATTTGCGACCCCTGTAGCCTAGGGGGGATTTTCCCCCCTAGCGTCCTTTGTCCTGTCTAGGAATTACCTAGGAGCTAGCCTTTAGGTGTTAGTATCCGCCGGACGTTAAATAGAAATAAATAAATAAATAAAGTAGTCTATAACAACGGAAATAGGGTATTCGACGCTAGCTAGCTCGGCTCGCTAGGATTCAAAGGCTCGTACAATTGTAAGAAGCTCCTTATCGTAGATCTTATAATTATATTTAGCAGGGTTAAATACCCTAGACATAAACGCCACAGGATATAAAACACTATTAAAATACTAAGAGAGTATTGCTATAGATACAAAGTCCGAAGAATCGCATTCCAAAACTACTTCTTTAGTGTAATCAAAGTGTCGAAGAATAGGGGCTGAAATAAAGGCTCGCTTAAGCGTCTAGAACGCATGCTCGCAATCCGAATCCTAGGACTAAGACACTCCCTGCCTAGAGAGAAAATTAAGGGGCTTAACAGTATACGAAAAGTCCTTAATAAAGCGACGGTAAAAGTTCGAAAACCCTAGAAAAGCTTATAAGTCCTTAAGATTAGATAGCGTCTACTAATTAACAACTATAGAGACTTTCTCTAGATCTATCCGTACGCCGTCGGTGTTAATTATTATACTAAGATACTTAACTTCCTAGACTTTAAAATCACACTTCTTTATATCTAAATATAGGCCGGCTAATTATAGAGCATCTAGTACTTAATGGACGTGCTCGCGGTAAGATTTCAGGTTATCAGAATAGACTAGTATATCGTCTAGAAAAGCAGTATAAAACATGTCCAAAAATGGACGGAGGACTTCGTTAATCCAAGCCTAAAAAGTAGCAAGTGCGTTAGTAAGACCGAAGGGTACAACAAGGGATTCGAATAAGCTATATCGAGTATTAAAGGCAGTAAGCTATTCGTCTCCCTCTTTCATCCTAATACAATTAAATACGGCAATCACATCAAGCTTCGTAAAGTATCGAGCTTTGCTTAGGCGCTAAAGAGTCTCCTAGATTAGTAGAATAGGATACCGATTCTTAATTATAATGTTATTCAAAAGTCGATAATCTACGCAAAAGCGGAGACCGCCGCTAGGCTTCTTTGTAAATAAAACTAGTAATACGGCGGGAGAAGTGCTTATACGAATAAAGCCCTTGTCTAACTATTCCTTAAGATACTTTCTTAAAACAAGAAGTTCTAGTTTAGACATGTTATATAACTTGCTATAAGGCGGGGTCTTGTCTAGCTTTAATTTAATATAGAGATCGCAATCCCGATACAGTAGTAGGATATTAGCTACGTCTCTGTCAAAAAGTGGTAGGTGACGGTAGTAGTATTAAGGCAAAAGAGAAGTAGGATTAACCGTCGATTTTGGTCGTAAAGCGATTTCTACGTCTTCTATTAATACGCTACGCAAATAGAGCTCCGAGGTTCTCTGTTGTCGAGTTCTAGGGATAGTTAAATTAGGCAAGGGAGAAAAAGACTCCTCCTCTTTTAAAATACGCTCTATCCGCTGAGGGCTATCTAAGCTATCGTCTAGACAAATCTAACGAGATCCCTTAACTAAAGAGTCGACTAAATCTATCCTAGATCTCTCTAAATGCTACTTAATTTCAAAGAGAGACAGAGAGAACACCTCGACTCTATGAGTCTTCGCAAGCTTATAGAAAGCGGCAGCGCCTACTTTCCGCGGTAGTAGTGTTCGCACCTCTTCCCTTACACAAGTAACTTATATAGTATCTAGGCGCTATAGTATATAGTAGGCCTTGCAAAATCTAGAGCAAAAGTCGATAACTCGTCCTATCCAGTCTACGTTCGGGTTATAAAGAGCTAGCCATAGTTGTCCTAGAATAATATCGTAGGATACTAGCGTAGTAACGTAAAACCGTTACTAACGTTCGATATACTTACTAATAATCAAATCTAAAGTAACAGTATGTATAACAGCACCCGTAATAGAAGGCCGTCCGTCTATAATACGAAGACTTCGTGGTCGAGCGAGTAGTTCTAAAACAAATCCATTTTATTACGCGTAGGCGGAATCGATAAAGTATTAAGCTAAAGTACTAGAATCGAGTATACAATAAGTAGTAGAAGTAGTATATAGATTGTCGGTATTATTAAGATCCTTGTAAACTACCTTACAAGGGACTTCTATAACGTTTTTTTACCTTTCCTCGAGTAAAGAGAGCCTTAATATCTTATTCCTTTTACATCCCTAACGGTAACTATTGCTAGAGACTATACTTTTCCCGCCTTATCCTTCTTTGCTTTCGCCTCCTTTGTGACGACACGTACGATATGTTGCCCGTGGGCGTCCAAGGTGTAGGTTATGGAATCGTAGAACTGTCTATTCGAAGATTCTAAGCTGAAGAGAAGAGGAGAGCTCGAGGGAGCTCGAGTCTAAATACAAGGTGTTATGCCAAGCCACGCTAGTCAAGGTTGAGATAGCACGTGACGGTCAGAACGGTTACATCCTTAGCCTTCTCTAACTTAGGACAGGGAGTCTTTAAGTTATAGTTAGGAGAATTATAATAAAAGCACAAGCTATACTTTATTTAATATTCCTTCCGAGCCTTCTTCTCCTCTAACGTAACCGCGCGCTTCTTGTCTTCAATATCCTTCTTGGTCTAAACCACCTTACTACTAATCTTTAGAGCGTCTAAATCTATAGGATCACAACTAGAGTCCGCCGTAGAAATAGGAGCCGAAGTAGGCGGAGGAATAATAGGTTGTAGAGGACTACTAGTAGACTTCTTATAAAGAAAATTCTTACTAAAAACGCGGCGGTAGATATGGTTGGCATCTTGTACAAGGGTAGCTAAATTTGTAAGAAGGAGTTTGTTATTATAGAGAGGGTTCTATAAGACGCGATTAGCGACCCTAGAATCTAGAGCATTTTGTAAGAGGGTGTAAGCTTCGTATCCTTAAGAGTTTAATACTATATAAAGGGATAAGAAGTTAGCAAGGAACTCGTTAGTTCTTGTATTATCTTATTAAAGTTTATAGAGCTTGTTAAAGGTATTACTACGTAAATAGGGATTACTAAAGGTATTGCTTAAGGTAGTAAAGATGTCGTTAACAGATTGTAAAGCCGGACTATACTCTCTAAGTTCGTTAATAAAAGGGTTAATATACTTACGTGCTTCGCCTTCCAAAGTGCTTAAAACGTAGTTTATATAGTCAGTCTTATTAGTCCACCAATCGCGATTCTACTAAAGCTTGATTCTTGTACTAATAAGATAGCTACGAAGGTTAGAGGGAGATCGAAGCTTACTACCGAATTTAATAGGATCGGGATATGCCGGGGAACGCGTAACGTAGACTTATTATTATTGTAAGGTATTTACTAGTAGGGGTGTAGGAGCAACTAGAGCTATTTAAGTAGTAGTTCGAAGCTTACTGTTCTATTTCTAGAGTACGACGAATCAATTGTAGAGTTACGTATACTTATTCTAGAGTTTCTAGGTGTCTTCCTTTACTTCCTCTTCGTCTCGAAGGGCCTCTGTATATACTTGTCTAGATGTTTCCAAACCCTCGACGATACCCTTAAATATTTGTTAGAATACTTAAGGGTTTCGGGTCGCGGCTTAGGAGAGTGTCTACGGGTCGTTACGGTAATAGTAAAGGTTATTAGTATTAAAGTGTTCTAGTTAAGGTTAAGGTTAAGGTTAAGGGTCTAGTAGATTGTTCTAAGGTACGAATCCGCTAGGTAGTTATAGATTTTGGTCTCTAGCCTAGCCCTCGAAGCCTATACTAAAAGCTTAGTTAGCTATAATAGAATACGAGGACTATATCGATCGTATTAGTTCGTTAAAAGGCGGACAATATATTGGGGTAGGGTATTAATTAGATTGTCCGCAAGGAGAGAAGGAGAGAACTCCTCGCGGTAGAACTAACTAAATAGCTACGGAATACCGAATACCCCTATTCACTCAAGCGAATCCATTCACTATAAAACTCGAAATCGAACCTTCACATAATAATAATAATAATTATAATAATATTAAAGTATTAGAGTAAGAACTTAATAACGAACTTTATAAATCTATTAAAGAGTTAGGGTAAGAATTTAATAATAAAGATTATAAGTTAACTACTAGTACTAGTAGCGAATTAAGTATAAGTAGCGAATCGAGTACTAGTAGCGAATTAAGCTCTAATAAGGAATAGTATAATATAGTAAATAATAAGGTATCTAGTAAGGGTATAAGTGTAACGAGCATGGATGGAATAGCTTTAACCAACTGCGCCAGCGGGCCAAAAAGGCACAAGAATTGATCGACGATCAATTCGCTATTCTACTACATTAGGAATGTACCCGGCACCACCCCGTGACTCCCAGCCACGTGACGATCCGTCACATTACCCCCGCTTCTAGACGGCGGCTGTCCTCAGCCGTAGTATCTTGGCACAGCCTCTCTAGTAGACAACTCACGCGGAAGTAGTTAACCATAAGACTAAACAAGCCGTAGGGTTATTGCCTAGATCCTCGAAAGTGCTTGTACGAGAAGGCCGAAGCTAACAGTATGATTTTGCCAGACACACTAGGTGCGTATTGCGCTAGCTACTCTACTCAGAACTATAGTATCTTTAAGTAATCGAGTCCTCGCTTTAGCGGGCCAACGTCGGGCCGACTAACAAACTTAGACCCTCGATTACTGGTTGGATCAATTCTTCTGTGACGAGCATGGATGGAATAGCTTTAATCAACTGCGCTAGCGGGCCAAAAAGGCACAAGAATTGATCGACGATCAATTCGCTATTCTACTACATTAGGAATGCACCCGTCACCACCCCGTGACTCCCAGCCACGTGACGATCCGTCACAATAAGTATAAGTAGTAAGTTAAGTTCTAATAGTAATAATAACTCTAAAACTGGTAAATAGCGAAATAATTAATAAATTACTAAAGAATAAGAAGCCGAGAGAATTAAAAAGAAGGAATATAAGTATAATAAAACTCTATTAATTCCGTTAGACCTTAATACTAAAGATAAGTTAGTATAATAATATAAGAAGGAGCGATTTAACGCTATAAATAGGAAAGTAATCTATTCTAAATATATTAAACTAGGCGAGTTTTCTAAGGTTTTAAGCGTATTTAGTAGAGCTTTAATATAAAGGGCGAATAAACTAAATTAGCGTTAAATTAATAGTTACTATTATAATACGAATAAAGAACTAAAGGTTAACTCTAAAGGAAAGCGACTCGAACTAATAATTTAGGATCTTATATATATACTAGGTAATATAAACGAAGAGCGATAAGTGAATTAGTATAAGGAGAAGGAGGAGAACTCTTATAAAAAATAACCTAATTTAAAACACTTGTTTCGTAAGAAGGAAAGCGCTTAAGAAGCTAAAGACTAGGATAACGTAGTTAAGGCTCGGGGGTAAGGGATTAAGGATATAGATATTACTTAGGAGTAATAAGGTAACGGAATTAAGGATATTACTTAGGAGTAATAATAAGGTAATAGAATTAAGGATATTACTTAGGAGTAAGTAATTAAGTAAATTAAGGCTAATAAACTATATAAACGTAAGAGTAGAGAGTACTAGGCTTAACTACTACTAAAATTAATAAGAATAGACCTACGAGGTATTAGGAAGTAATAAGTAGTTAGCTAATTTACTTTATTTATTATTTTCTAGGTATTTTACTTATAAAATCTAATAAAGAACTAAAATCTTAATACTAATAAAAATACTATTATTTAGTAATAGAAATACCCTTATTTTTATCGTTTACCGTTAATCTTAACTTAGTGAAATAACTTTATTTACTTTTACCTTTCAAAGAGTTCTATTCTATTATATTAGACGTCTCTTATACTCTTATTTATTCTCACCTGAATCTGTTCTTAGAGTTACGTGACAGTTTCTTACTTTTCCCTCGCAAATCTCCTGGACTTATATACTGAGATTAGTTCTAGAAAAGGTTATTCTTGCTCTCTTTCTGTTCTTCGAATTTCCTGGAGAATGGTGAGTATAACACATGTTGACTGTAATCCCTATAAAGATTTGAAAGAATCACGTTGAACATCACATCTTCCATTAATATTTGATTCTGAAGTATTCAATGGAATACACGAGATAGCGGGAGCGGGAGTTATTGACTGCCGCTTTCGATGTCCTTTGAGTCTACGCTTACTTGTAAGACAATAATATGTGGCAATCAGCATTCTAACCTTAACGCCATAACTCCCCTACCGAAAAAAAGCCCAACAATAACGCCACCTGCAGTATCAGCATCGGAAATGTTTCAAACATCACCAAGTAAATGCCTCTTCCCAAAAATCGACGTTTCCCCTCCCCATGAGGTTCCTAGCTGCAGCTCTGACATCGTCAGCAAGAGCTCCTGGCCCACAGACCTCCACACTCATAGCACCGACACGTTCCTCAAACTGCCTGTTCAGGATCTCGACTACATTTGGCCTCCCGATGCAGAAAGGGTTACGGTGGTTAACTTCTCTTACTCCCTCCAACATCACTTCTGCCTTGTCCGCAAGATCTTCTGAAGAAGCGTCCAAATCAGGAGAGGGCCTTGTTACATATTGCAGCACAATGAGTTCACAGCCTCTCTTCGAAATTGTTGAAAGCTCTTCCAGCCATGGGCTGATCCATTCCAATTGCTCGGCCGATCGAACGGACCATATCAGAACGACCTTCCTCGTAGAGCAAGTGCCATCAGCGAATCCATTTACGAGATCGCGAACGTGGCTAAGTTGGTGTGTTATCCCCACGCCACCAGCAAAAAGTACCACCGTTCCATACGATCTCATATTCTCCAGCCCACCATAAGGTCCTTCCACAAATGCACGCAGTTTTATGATTCCAGTTGGCGATTGCCTCGCTTGATGGTAAAGCGCGGCTGTCATGCCGGTTCTTTTCGCAATAACGCATGACACCAAACTTCTCTTACTTTTTATCACGGGTTTGAAGTTAGCTTCCGTGTCGGTAAAAGATGAGTTGCGATCACCCGGTTCAAGATCGCTGGATGCTCCATTATCGACCCAGGCAACACTGAATGGGTGTGACATCCAAAATGATACGCCTGGAATATAAGCATAGATGTGGCAACCTGGTGATTTGGTCCATTTGCCACGAACATCAAATGTAACTCGGCAAGCTCCACCCGCCAAAGCCTCGATCTGTACAGTGGCCCCGCGCCGACAGAAGATTCGAATGAGACGCGTCAGACGTTCCAGTGCCCAGAAAGATATGAGAATGTAGATGAACGGTTTTTGCGGAAGCTCCTGTATCGTGCAATGTAATAGAATGCTTATAAGGATAATGACAACCAATAATTGGTGCAGATGAAGAAAAGACTCATAAAATGCGTGCCGAATAACCGAGATCGACTGAAACAATATAGTAACCATGGCAACCGTCGCTAGAAGACCGTATATCAGAAATGAATCAGCGCGAATGTGAGAAGCAAGCCCGTGTAATCCCCATGCGTTGTAATTGTTAGCGCCCCAAAAAAAGGTATGAGCAAGTGCTTCAAAAACCACAATTCGCCCAACCCAGCGATGGAACAAATTGAATGTGTCGAACGGAATTCCCAGTATGGGTATCAAAGGGTTATTCCTAGCAGCGAATATAAAAAGAGAGGCCATATTGATAACAGCTAAATGCCCGGTTCGCCCTCTGGCCTCTGCAAACAGCGCTGCCTTGGTTTGATTATAATCGAGCAGGCAGCAGTAGACGACGTTACTGAGGAAATAGAACGCAAGGAATATGGCCTGAAGTCTTGAAGGTAGAGTCCCAATATTTGTCGTTGACGAGATCTGTATTTCCTTGTTGTGCCTTTTGCGAAAGAGAGGAGCTGTGAGCAGATATCTTTTGACTTTTGGCCAGAAGTCGCCAGGACTGTGCTTCCAGTACCTTTGTTGGTCATTTGTAAGTGTGAGAGTCGAGAGAAATCGGAGATGTGCTTGTCCCTTTTCCGCGGCTCGTAGTATAAGGATAAGTAATGCAATTAACACCAAAGAAGCGTAAAGAACCTCACTACATCAATCGCAATTAGAAGTGTGCGGAGAAAAAGGTTAAGGTTTCCAATTTACCTGGTGATATTGTTGAGCCACAGGTTGACGCCCGTTAAGCCTTTGGTATATGGCAGGATCTGGCTTTTTGTCGAATTAAAATTCATGGTTACAAAAGTGGCAGAATGGATTGCTGAGACATGAGAACTGGCCATATTCGAGCACAATTTCTAGGAACTAAATATTCATAGACCCCTCCTCGTGTACTCTCACTTCTGAACTTCGGACAACTTCTTATCATGCAAGGTAACCGGAATAGTGACTGATGCTAAGAAAACAGTCTGATGAAATTGACATTGGCTGTGCGAGCAAGATCGTAATGATCGCTGCTGTCATGAGAAACAAGATAAGGGATATTGATATTGATTGTCTAATAAGAGGAAAACCAGGGAAAAACCGGGGTGGCGGTTGGTATTATGCAAAACACTTTAAATAATCATCGTCTCTTTTCCAGCTAAAGAGCTGGAAGATTCGGAAGCCTAAAATCTTGTATCAGGAACAATAGAAACAAAGGCTGATAGCTTCCGTAGAACACATCGCAACGCTGTGTGGCAGAAGTTCCTGATCAAGGCGGATTCAGCGTGCCCACTTTTACTCCCTCCAAAAACGCCTAGAAGCCAAGCATGAAGCAACCTCCTCTGAAAAGTGAAAAGAACACAGGTAGAAGCAAGCTAGGCCAGGGGAAAAAGTGGCCTGATAATGTTCCTCTCCAGGGCTGAGGCTATCAAGCTAAACATCTGTGCGAACTTTGCTAACAATACCACCCACTCGGGTACCTAGCGTTTAGTGCGTACGCCAACGGAAGTCCTAGAGCAAACTTGAATGAATTGGGGATAATTCAAGGGTCACTGCTCGACACGAAAATCTGACAGTATTGTTCAGCTCTGAAATGTATTGTTCCAGGAAGTATCATGCACAATGAGCAATGTTCATTTTGAGACATCCAGGCGAGGGATGTGTGTCAAAATTAACGTGCCATTGATGGAATTTAGCATGATCGGCGGCAGACCTGCCTACTTTGACATTGCTTCCACATTTCAAGTTCTGAGACAAGTACATTAACAAACAGCGAGGAGAACTAGATGTTGCTACAGAATGCTTGGGCTCAAGCCAGAAATTCTCGGATTGAAGAATCTAGGGTGGTTGCTTTCAAGACTTTTGTGATTACGACCAACTGAATGAACGAACCAATAAGAACAAAGATAGATTTGGACCCCACTTCATCCCGACGTACATCACATTAGAATTTGTAAGCGAGAAGAGCCTCAACTTAAGTCGAGGCTCTTATGCAAGCCGCTAGACAATGTTCCAGCGCGTTTGGCAGTTTCAGATGGCAAATCAATACTACCAAGTACAATGACATCGAACAAGTATGATGAACCAGATGATTGATATCGGAGAGCCTTTTAGCACGATCTATATATGTATGTGCTAGACTGAAAAACATTGCTGAGTGCCATCGACGATACAGTAAATACCAGAAAGCTGGTTTTGAAAAGATACATTCCTATTTGTGTCAGATTTCAGACATCTCGATAAGACCTTGGATGTTGAACATAGCTTGAGATACGGCTTACACTTGAGTGCCGGCGCTAGCTCTCTTTTTGGTGTTGCCTACGCGAGGTACGGGAACGCTTTGAAGTAACCGATTTTAGTACCATGACGTACTGTAGAGCATCTTGATGGGGAGATACATGAGAGGTACATGTGTAAGATGCACACACATGAAAGTCTGGATCCGGGCAATAGACGTGAGAAGCGAAAGATCTCTTGAATTAACATGGCTCTTCAAAGTGCTGGGCATTTTCCCACCAAGCTAATGATGTATATTTGCATGCCAGTAGGTTTATTCCGGGAGAAATCCTCCTCCCATTTCATCGTCATCCACATCATCGTCCACATATTCATCGTTGGAATCGTCACTTTCTTCGTTCTTATCTGCCGTCTGGTGTTGGGCATCACTCTCTTCACCCTCAAAAGCATATGCATCAACACGTTCCTTGATGCGTAGCCCAACGACAAATCTCTTCCACATGTTGAGTACAGCCAATTGGCGTTTTTGTTCTCGTTCACGATCTCGTTCGTCTCTAAAGCCATCAATCACGGCCTCTACAGCCTCTCGGAACTCAATCGCAACCACAACCCCTTTGAAGACAGCTGTACCATGACGACCTTTGAAGTCAAAGCCGGTTAGTGCTTCTGCGTAATCAATTCCTAAAAGCCGCGCAGCTCGGGAAGCATCATCGTCTATTTGCATTAGCTAGTTTTGCTTTCAAGTTGTGGAGCACTTACAACGTAAATGAACACCTCCAGTGGGAACCATGCTCGGAACATAAACGTCAATGTTTCCAAATGAGTTCTTTGGAATTTGGCCATTGACAACTGGCGGAGCTTCATATATTTCTGTCTGATCCTGCGTATAAAGATTCGTGCCGGGTCGCTCATTAATTCCGTCATCGAGCGCATCGTCATCTGGTCTACGCTTTGCGGGTACCGTCTTGACCGGCTGTTCGCCAATTTTTATGTCCCTCCCAAGTCGGTACCAAGCATCTGCACTTCGGGCGATTTTAACGTCTCGTCTCCTGTAAACATTTTCGAGTTTCTTTCCATCCGGTAAGCTGGAGTCGCGTCCAGCAGCAACCTTTCCAACCTCTCGCGTAGCTACAAGAAGCTCATTCCTTTTGAGATGTCTTTCCAGAGCATAAACGGGATGGTCTTTGAAGTCCATGATATTCTTCGGCATCGGTTCCCTGGCTTCATTTGCTGCTAGCTCGATGTCTTCTATTTGGTCAAGGTCACTCTTTGGGCCCCGAGAATAAGCTTTCATGGTTTTCCTCCACCATTTATCACCACCTGGGGTGGCCTCAATTCTAGTTTTTCTAGTCTTTGAGTTGAAAGCCTTAGTATATCTTTTGGTGACATCTCGGGCATTACCTCCGTCGTCAAAAGCGACAACATAAGACATGTTGTTTTCACGGTCGGCCATGGGTGGTTCAAAGGCCCGAGGCTTTGCAATCGTATCTGTTACTAGTGGATCGACCGGAAGCCATTTCTGGTGCGCTTCATCAAGAACCTCAACCCAGAATACTGGATAGGGTGATTCTGTTATAGGTTTTGGTTTTGGTTTTGGGGGCAGTCGCGGCGGCGGAGCCCTCATTTCAGGTGCATTGTAATCTGCTGCGCTAGGGTGTCCAAGTCGACGCCTTGGAGACGAATACATGCCAGGAACGTTAGGGAGATTCTCGCCGAAACCTGCTGGCCTGGGAAGCATACTAGAGGATTGGGGCTCATGGTCATTGGCATTTGTATTATTCTCTTTCAATGCTGGTACATAACCCTTGGGCATTGAAGGTCCTCCAGAGGCAAAGGATAATGGCTGAAGAGAGAAGACTAGCCGAACATCTAAGCCCGCACTACGTAAAAGAGCGCAATAAAGTTGCGCACCGAGATCTCGCGAGCCTTTTAAACTCTTTGCGGCGGCTTTGAAGTCAGACTTATTTGAAATGATTTCAGCATCATCTGACAGTTTGTACTACTAAATATTAGATGACTTTTAACAGAAGATATTTGAGAGGAACTTGCATTTTCAAAGTCTTCTTGGTCATCAGCCCACAGAGCTCTGCGCAACCCTCTGGCCGTAACTGTAAACTTAGCCCTCCAAAGTCTGCCAACCTTCTCCAAACCTCTTTTGAGGAACTCGGTCTTCCCAAATTGTGAAAGATCCGATTTTGGTCTCAGGTCGGCCAGGACCTTCTTGTCTAACAATGACTTGAGCGCTCTCTGAACGTCTAAATCGTTACACCAATCATTTCTTCGGTCAATGTGTGACAATAAACATAAAACATGCATTCGATGAGTTTCGACCCGAGCAACCTTTTCCGCTTTGGTAGACTGCCGCCGGCGAGGACTTGCTCTCGCCTTTGCAGGTGTCGTCTCGGTTGTCTTGAGGGTCAATTCAAGATCACCTGTGGGCTCCTCGTTTGGAGGGAGGATTCCAAAATCGAAATTATTCCAGCCAATGCTTTCATTGTCCGATTCCTCATCAGAGTCCCTATATGCCGTCTGAGCTTGCCTTTTGCTTGTGCCATCCTCATTGGAACTACCGTTGGTCACCTCGGCTCCAAGGACGTCTTCAAATTCGAACTCGTCCTCCTCGTCTATAGCCTTCTGCTCTCGCGGAGCAACTGCTGCTCCAGGCGCAACTCGAGAACCTACCCTTCGTTTTTTCAATGGCCTTTCAGGTATATTCGACTGCTCTGCGACCGACTCCGCGAGCATTTCTCGGTACACATCCGGAACCGCATTTCTGGCCGTTTTTCCTGCATTTCCCCTTTTATTCGAAGCTCTCTTTCGTGTCATCGATGCTGAAGATTCCCCCGTGTTCTTGACATCATCATTCATTCCCTCAGGCGTCTTCGCGGGACGTCCTTTTCGTTTTGGTGGCATGGCAGTCTCTCATAGTTTTTGGAGAGACGTTAAGGTCGACTTTGGTCGAGGTTATCTTCGGCTTTTGTGGTAGGATGGACTTTGTACTTTGGCTAACCTCATAAGCTGATCTCGATGACGCGCCTCGGAGCGATGTCACATGACCCGGTTAAGCTCCGGATCCATGGATGTAAGTATTTCCCAGGGTCAGGGTTTAATACTGAGTTTCGCACAGTACAAAGACGCACTGACCATTAGGGTTAGAATATATTATTAACGGCGATTGTCAAATTGTCCATGATCTTTGCTGTCTAATACCAGTCTTCTACAAATCTCAAGAGTTTGTTATTCCTCTTGTACTTGTCATCTATAAAAAATCCACTATTCATAACTGCAGGTACAGCAAGATTGCTTACCTAATACGATAAGAATGACTGTGCAATCACAGCTCGCTCTCTCAGCTTTACTTTCGTTTTTATTCTAAAACGTTCTCATTCTTCCTTATCATCTGATCTATGTCTGGTAGACACCTCACATCCTTCAAGTTCTCCAAATGCTAATTCTTATTATTGAATCTTGGTATTGAATTTAGGAAGGCAAGATAAGCCTGCGATTCAGCGTAAGACTTTCTTTGAAGAGCAGCTTTTCCAAACCGAGCACCTGGAAGATTTGAAGGGTAAAGATGGGATTCAGTTGCTGGATTTCTTGGAGCATTTCATTGCTTCTCCCTTCACTAGGACATGGGAATCTCATCTAGGGAAGATATTTTGGCTGATTGATGATTCTATTCATCGATGAATATCAAAGGAATTGGCGAATGTGTCGTAGCTATGAAATGGAGGTAGAGTTCCTGCGTCTCAAAAGATTATAGGAACCATCGATACGTCTTACATCTCGCCATACTTATTTTCTTTACTTGAACTATGATGATACTAGGAGCATTGTGTTTTCTTTGCTCGAGTTCTTCCCACTTCCCCGGACTCCATTTATGAAAATCAGATACTCCATTCCTACTATTGGATATATTCGCTAAGAAGTATGCCGCTTACAAGATTTCAATTTCGCGAATTTGCCAAGTTAATGCTACAACCACTTCGACGATACGCAACGAACTACTACCCTCTCCACATTTTGTAACTACACAAAACTTCTTTTGGTTCGGTCAGGTCATTCATCTCAGAAATTCGTCATACCACCATGTTCCCATCCATCAGCAAATTACCAAGCAAGCTCACGTAAGCCCACCTCAATCTACAGCTCTAGCAACCCCGCATTCATCATATCTACATCATATCTATATAACCAACACACTATTTTTCCTCATCCCAGAATTCCCATCGCTCTTTCCCCTCAATTGGATATCGTACCTCAGTAAAGCTCTACCAACTTCCCTTAAAACACCATGATCGACTTCTCCCTCACCCCCCGGCAAACCGCAATCCGCTCATCAGCCCAAGAATTCGCAACAACAACCCTCCTCAAATCCTCCTCCCTCACCACCTCCCAGCCTACCGCCCTCGCAAAATTCCAAGCAACCCGTCCCCTCTACGAAGCCGCCACAAATCTAGGATTAATCAAAGCCCAAGTCCCGGAAACACTTGGTGGGGCAGGCGGGCCCCTGATCGAAGCAGCGCTCTGCGCAGAAGAATTCTATGCTGTAGAAGCTAGCGTCTCGTTAACGATTCTGGGTACCGGACTTGGATTGCTCCCTTTGATTATTGCGGGGAGTGAGGAGCAGCATGAGAGGCTTTTGAGGCCTTTTCTAAGCGAGGAGGGGGCCCCGCTGGCGAGTTTGGTGCATTCTGAACCGGGGGGTGTGGCGAATTTCTTGGAGGAGGAGGGGGTGGGGTTGCAGACTGTTGTGAGGAGGGAGGGGGATAAGTGGGTGATTAATGGGGAGAAGGTGGGTTAAGCGAATTTTTTCATGCTATGAACCAGACTTTTCGGAGCTTCTGTAACGTTTGATAGAGTGTAATGTAGTTAAGTGTTAACTGTTTTCCTCGAGTAGATATGGGCCACAAACTGCGCAGGCTGGGACGAACAAGGAGCAGATCTTCAATGTGTAACCTGTCGAATACAAGGCGGCCCACCAAGCGAAGTCGCTATCCTCCTCGTCACCCGAGAAGACATCGCCAAAGACCCAGAATCATACGAAGTGCTCAAACACCCAGAAACCATCGGCCACAACGCAACTTCAGGACCCCACATAAAATTTACCAACCTCCGCGTACCGGCAGTCAATTTACTCGCAGCACCAGGTCAAGGCGCAGCTGTAATCGAAAAGGCTTTCACTTTCTCAGCTGCTCTAGTTGGAGCCATCTCAGTAGGTGTAATGAGACGAACTTTCGACCTCGCTCTCTCGTTTGCGAAGAAGGATTCCAGGAACGGGAAAGTACCGATTATCGAACGACAAAGTGTCGCTGATCTCCTCATCGATATCAAGATGCGATGTGAAGCGAGTCGAGCGCTGACTTGGAAAGCATGTGTGGGACTGGTGAAAAACGAGAATGCTGCTGAGCTGGCCTATGAGACGAAGATTTTCTGCTCGGATAGCGCTGTGAAATGTGTTGTTGATGCTATGAATGTGGTTGGGATGTAGGTGTTCACATTTCTTGTGTCTTTAGAGCTTTGAAGATGAGATGTTAAGCTGACCGGGAGTCTAGATCCTCGTATAATGCGGACTTGCCATGGGGAGAGCTGTTGAATACGGCGATATGTTTGCCACTTTTTGATGGTGGTAATGTTGGCGTTCGAAGGAGGCAGGTGGAGCGCATTTTCACTTCTCCTGGTTACGAACCTTGGGCATCGACCTTTGGTTCAAGCGAGAATGAGTAAGATCATATCCCGGTGCCACAAAGGATTATAATACCTTTACTCCGTGTTCACTTTTGTACAGTGGCTGTCGAAAGAGTTTGGGCTTTATCAAAAATCGATAGACAATCAAAAGTGGTAGCCAAAATACGTGACTTCCAGTATATATCCTGAAATGAGGATAGGCTCTCTCAATGTGCGCTACGCAACCTGACGTTGAAGATTTCGAGAATATCTCTTCAGGGACCTCCAAAGATATTGCTATTTGTCTGAAGGCCTTGATCACTTTGTGAAATGATTCAACAAAAGGTGAAGACTTCCACCCACAATCTCTCGACAGAACCTCAAAGGTTCGACAGCAGAAGAATTTGCGAGAATACTAATCGCCGCTGGAAAACATAGACGAATTATCTTTCCCTACATACCTCTTCAATTGGACTTTTCTTCTTTTCAGCTTTAGCATTCTCTCGTAAGTCACGTCATAAGAAACAATAGTATTTCTTATCTAAACCACTCTACTCCCTGATACAAATTGTGGTAATTGTAAAAATCAAAAGACAAACGCCTGGCAATACAGTAATAATAGTTATATACAAAGGACCCCCCAGGCATAATCCTCCGTTGCCAGTGAGTCTGCGAATTTTCTGCTTTCAATAGAGATCTCTGGGAATTCCCCCAAAGTTGCGTCAGGGTGTAATCCGCGAGTAACTTTTCAGGTTGAGGCATAGTGTAATGGCGTGTACTTATTACTATACTGATCCTTCGGATAATGAAGGAGCAGATAAATAGTCTGCTACTTACGTTTGGGATATGTCAGGTTCCTGGAAAACAGCTTCTCAGATTCCTCTTGTTCAAAATATATACTACCCCGTTGTATTCGTGTGTTTGGTAATAGGCTAATAGCCAATTTTGCATTGTGGATATAATTATGACCGCTTGTATCCATGGCTACTCACACTTGCAATGAAATTTAGGGGTAATACAGAATAAACAATCCGCTTGTCTAACACCAAATCAAAGCATTTATTCAAATCCTTTGTACACAAGGACTATTAATATCTACGCTAACAATAGTACAACTTTAAATCACCTTCAGACCCTTTCTACGGGAAGCTCCAGGTTCATATATCATAATATCGAGATATTGTGAACAAAAAGTGAGCTCCTGTAGATTAACAGCCGAATCCAAGAACTGATGAGGCCACAAATAAATTTTCACAGACTGTCAAAAACTAATGCGCCTATGGCCGCTGGACAGCAACGACAGGTATCTCAGACCCAGAACGTGTGGACTCAACCGCCAAGCTTGCTATCTAACGCTACAGTACTGGCACGTGTATAGCTTCATTAAGAACTTCAAGCGTATATAAGTACGTTCTTGTCCATTCCCAACTGATCTACCATCAGCAATGGTGGCCCGAAGATTTAAACGAGTAGCCTGAGGATCAGGAGTAAAGCCCTAAGAGAGCTATATCCTAGGGCCTGTTTTCCGAGAATATTTTCACACAAACGCCATATGCTTATAAGCCAGGTCACGGATGGTAATCGCCATGAAGAAATTGCTGAACAGAAGAAAGGAATGAATTCGAAGGCAGATAAGAATTCGACAGTAAATCATACTTGGATTCCTAGAATAGAACGAAATTATGTCTTGCTATGATAAATAGCCTCTTGCACTCTTGCCTCTCAAAAGCGCAGGAGGAAAGCGGGTGATAATCGATCACGAATTCTACTGCCAAGCCATGTACTGTGACAGGCAGTAGTTGTGTCTGTAAGGCGATCTTCTGAAGTACCGCTTTGGTCAAACACATTCTCACATGCTTTGCGAGGATATAAATCCACGAGCCACCTAGAGTTCTCGCTTATCCACCATCTCAGAACTAGAGAACCTCAACATACCTAAGTAACCACCGCATCTCCCTAGAAACCTAAGAACAGGGAAGGGAAGCTCCAATATCAAATATATTCCATATCATATCACACAAATCCACAAAATCCCCAAAAACGAGAACTTCTCTGAATGACGATAACAGTTATCATACCATACGATGGCCTGCAAACGAGAAAGCCGAAGCCGATTCATCCCGTCCATACCCGAGCCTACCTAACAAACTCCCTACTTAACTTCTGATATCGCGGTAACGAGAAAATATAGGTAGGTAGGATACTTCTTAATAATAATAGAGAGTAGCCAAAGGGCGAAGGTAGCGAAAGAAAGAAAAATGCGATATCGGAGAAACAACTTCGCACTGGACTCGTAATCAATGTCAAATTCACATGATAAAGTCAAGCGACACGAGGAACAAGCATTTCCTTTCCATCGGTATTTCCCATTCATCACGAGCATTTACCTCCGTACAAACCCTCAACCTCAGACAAGAAGTACCTAAGTGTCAGAGTAAGAGGAACCCTGACGTCATGTACAACAGTACCTATTACTATAGCTATACCTATTCCAAGTGCGTACTCCGTACTCGTACATACACAGTAAAGCTTCCTCTCCTCCCCTCAAATCTAACAAACAAACACCAAACGAACCCCAAAACCGACATGTACATAGACACGTGATAAGTAAGCAAGATTCGTTTCAGCATCCCCATTTTCCGGGTCCCAATCCCGTCCGCTCGTAAATCTACTGTACTCCCGATGGCCCGGCATGGGCAGTTTCAAGAGTCGGCTGGAGCTTATCGTCCTCTTATCGCTTGCCACGAGGTGCTGCTACCTTACCGTGGGAGCATCCCAATTACTTGGTCCAGACCCTACCTACCTACTCTACGTACAGTACTAATCCAAGCTCTAAAGCTGATGCTACAGTCTAGACATCTACCTAAGTAACTAACCAATCACCTAAGTAACTAACCAATCACCTAAAAGCTCTACTCTACTCTTAGGTACTCTACTCTCTACCCACAAAAAGAGCACCAATAACGAAGCGTAACACACCGTCTTTCACTCTATCCACCTCAAAAAGAAAAAAAGAACACCGCTCAACGACATCTCACTTCAACAATCTCACTCCAACAATTCCACAACCCCCAGAAACCAGCAAACCCTCAACAAAACAACGGACTTCCGCATCTCCATCTCCATCTCCAACTACAAACCCAGACCAGACACCTCACCAATCATCCCAAAAAACAACCCCGCATCTCCCCAGTAAAACCGAAGCGGTCAAAAAACAATCAGCGAGGACGATATGATACTCCGTACAATACCATCAGATACATGACCCAATGACAAGGTACTGTACTGTACTGTACTTTCGGGTATGAGTAGGTGTAAAACCTACCTATATGTACTCAAATACGAGTACAGTAGTACCGGTACTTCGGAGCTACTCTCACTACCTAGCGAGGCTAGGTATACTAATACTATACGACAGTACGAGCTATAGGTACTTTCTGTACTACTCGTAGGCAAACGCGGACTTCGGGAATAGGCTCCTCCCTACGCCGCGCTACGCTACTTCGCTCGGGCTACGGGAAAAGAAAAAAACTGCTTGCCCTGCCCCCCATTCTACCTATCCCATCGCATCAAATTCACGATGGGGTTTTTTGTTAGTATCCGTAGCTGTGGTAGTGATAATGGTAGGAAAAGTAGTAAACCCATCGGGTTTCCATTCCCCATTCCCCATTTCCGATTCCCATTTCGATTCCCATTTGATTTTTCTCCCTCTCGTCTTTGCATTCACTCTTTACGATATTTTTTCTTGGATTGTGCTTGAGCGCCATTTATGTCATTTGTACCCTCATCGACCCATTCAAACACCATCTCCAGTCAACACCTCTCGGCATCCTCCTACCCGTAAAGCACTCGAGGTAGACCAGTATCCCGCGATTTTAATCAACCAAGGAAGGGGCGAGTAACTACTTTCTAAGACTTCGTAGCACCAAAAACCTCACTTCACCACGTCTAGTACTTCGTGAGGATCACAGGCTTGCCTTCCGTCTCGTGCCAGACAACCCCGCATTTGAACTCAATTGCACAGCACATAGATTACAGTCCACCTCATCGATCCGTCTCTTCCATCCCACACGTCCCACCCACCCAACCGATGGACCTTTAAAACCCAGGCCAGGACCAACAGGAACCAAGAGCTCGGCACCATCAGAGAAGAGCTTGCACAACAAAACCCATCATAATCCATCTTGTCCCTCTTTTGCTTCAACACGGAAGAATCACGACACGGTAACAAAATCTTCCATCTGCAGCATCGAGTACGGTTGCTCGTCGTCGTCGCTCCGTCCTTGACTCGTTCCGATTCTCCTCATTCGATAGGGCTGGCGAGCTGCATGCAAGTCGATTCCCTGCCCCGCACCAGTCTCAACACCACCACCCGCGCCCTAGCTCTCCACTCTGGCACATCGTTATCAGCGATAGAGGGCGATACAGCATAACTGTTATTTCTGCTTGAGTTCCAAGTTTGCTGTACCGGAAAGCTACAAGTAAGTTTTGAACACATTCCTTTTCATGTCTCCCAAGTCTTTGGTCGCACCATTCGATCAAGTGTCAGAGGCCTTGGCGATGGTGCAACGCCAGCTCTTTGCAAACAAAGGTCTGGCGGCGAGTGTTCCCTCGGCGTAATGGGTCAACTTGGCATGTGCCAGAGAAGTTCGAGATTCCCGTCCAGTGGCTTTGTTCTGGTTCCAAATCAAGCTAAGAACGAGCCGCCCATAACTCCACACTGGACCCCGCCAATAAACTTTGGGTGGGGGGAAGCTCCATCAACAAAACTTAATCATTTGGTCCTGAGCTCGACATGTTCTTCCAAGCTTCTGATTTTCTTTCTGGTCCTACCTTCTGTCAGAAGGGAAGCTGACATTGTCCCTTTTCTGGCTTCTAGCTGTCAAGCTATTTGACTTGACCAACGTTCACCAGTTTCAATTCGTTCCAATTTTCCCTTCCCAATGTCGACCTCCAACTCGATCAAGCAGGCTGCCGAAGCTGCACGCAACAAAACATCCGAAGCAATGGGAGCCTCCAAACAATATGCAGAGTCTGCGAGGGTAGATACAATGGGCGCTAGAAATGACTTCTTACATTCACCCTTCATGCGAGGAGCGCTTCCTTATATCAACGGAGGCGCCGCCGGAATGGTAGCAACCGGCATAATTCAACCAATCGACATGATTAAAGTACGACTGCAACTGGCTGGTGCAGGAGCAAAAACAGGCCCCAAACCGTCACCTCTATCCGTCACTAGAGAAATCATAGCTGCCGGAAAGGTGATGGACTTGTACACAGGCCTATCCGCAGGACTCTTGAGACAAGCATTATATACGACTGCACGCCTGGGGTTTTTTGAAACTTTCATGAGATCTTTTGCAGTGCGAGCAAAGGCCCAGGGTACAGAAGTTGCCTTTAAGGAGCGCGCTGCTTCAGGCATAATGGCAGGTGCAATCGCAGCCATGATAGGAAATCCAGCAGATCTAGCTCTCATCCGCATGCAATCGGATGGATTGAAATCCGCTGCGCAGAGAAAGAACTATTCCTCGGTCATTCATGCTTTGAGAGATATTGCAAAATCGGAGGGTGTGGTGGCACTATGGGCCGGTGCTGCACCAACAGTCGTCAGAGCCATGGCTCTGAACTTTGGCCAATTGGCCTTTTTCTCAGAAGCAAAAGAGAGACTGGAGAGGGGCACCAATTTGAGCAAAACATCACGAACAATGGCTGCAAGCGCTGTGGCCGGTTTCTTCGCCAGTTTCTTTAGTTTGCCATTTGATTTTGTCAAGACAAGGTTGCAAAAGCAACAGCGTGCTGCAGATGGCACGCTACCATATAAAGGCATGGCAGATTGCTTCAAAAAGGTCGCCAAGGAGGAGGGTATGCTTAGATTTTATAGAGGATTCAGCACGTACTACATGAGAATCGCTCCACATGCGTAAGTCCCCATTCTTCCAAAAATCATGAAGGAACATGAAACTGATTCTCGAATGCAGTATGATCACTTTGATCGTCGCAGATTACCTTGGATTTATCACGAAGTGAATCGATTCCTAGGTTTGATGAGGGACCATGTAGAATACAGGTAGTGAAACGGGTAGCGTAATTGAGATGAAGCAGATATGGATGGCGTAGGAGGTTCGGGCAAATGCCGATATTCTTGTATGTATCTTTTTGCGGATGAAGCGTTTTGGTCGATGCGCCGTGGATTGGGATCCTTTGATTTAGCGTGTTGGTATGGCTGGAAGACCATGAAAATACCATTTTTTTTAAATTCAATTTCATCTGTTCCATGCATGCAAAACTTGGACATCAAGTAGCAAGACATGGTGATATCGTAAAGTGGGAGTCATACGATTTTCAATACTTGTATGGAATATCTCAAGTCGCGAACTACGCAACGTTCGTCTTTCCATATGCCCCACCCATGGCCTTCCGTAATTCCAGAGCTCGCTTGTACGGGGGAGCAGTCGGTGGCTGTATGGGATCCAACGCAACTCGATCCTTTGGCAAGTGATATGAGGCATCGGCATCGAACGCAGAGAGATCGCCACAAGCTAGGAAGGGAGCAATCCACTTTCCGTTCTTTCTTGCGTTCGATTCCTCTTCTGGGAGTGTAAGCTCTACAATTTCATCTTCTCCATATATGATAGGGGATGATTGTGTGAGAGACCAGGTTCCAGTGGTAGGATCTTGCATTGTTGTAGGGGCAACAATTGAGATGTGGGATGCCTTGACCTTGGCCATCTTTTCCAATTTGTTTCCAACACCCATGGGCTCTGCCATACTTGGCACGTAGCCTTCTGGGGGTTGAAAATTGATGCACACGATAAAGGCTTCAACGCTACTGGCTCTGCTGGACCTGGGCTTTGAGACAACCACTCTCTCGAAAAAGATACTCATTTGAGCGTAAAGCAAGTCGACGTTTCTTCCCCGAAAGATCTTCGCAACAAACTTTCCTCCTGGACGCAAAACACAAAGTGCTAGATTCAGAGCAGCGAAGAGGAGCTGAGACTGCACATAAATGTCTAGATCATGGAGACCAGTCACATCTGGTGCCCCATCTGAAATCACAAGGTCCACTGGATGTGCAGCTTGCTGTGACTTAGTGGAAGGGTCGTAGTCTGGGTCAAGTGCTCGTAGTAACAGTGGTACTGTTGCAGGATGGGTGATGTCAGCTTTCAGGGTAATGATGCCTTCAAGTGGACTCATAGGCTGCAGGTCGATGGCAACAATCTTGACATCCTTTCGAGGCTTCAATTCTTCGTCTTTCTTTTCTGCTGCTGCTGTTTCGATTTCGGGGGTTGTGTCTGGTGCAAAGACCTTTCGCAACATTTGGGATAATTTTGCATCTTGATCTTCCCACGCACGCCGACCGAACTTTTCACCCTTGATTAAGACTCGAGAGAGGACTTGACTCCAGCTTCCTGGGGCTGCGCACAAATCAACGACGCGCGTAACATCCTTGAACAGGTCAAACTCTGCGATACCAACATCAGCGATGCGCAGCCAGAAGAATTGTTGCAGTAGTATTGTTTGTTTCTCTCACCTTCGTCCAGCTGAAGAAGTTTGAAGGCGCTTCGTGCTCGCCATCCTTGCTCCTTTGCAAGTCTGTAATACGCATCCCGCTTGTCCTTTGAAGATTTACCCATTGTGAATGAGATTATCGAGAAGAAAAGATCATAGAGGAGGGGTCAAGGAAGTGGGATGAGGGTGTATACTCGTGTGCAAGTATCTGGGTAGATAAGATAAATTGCAAGGCTGAAATGTGGGCGGTTCGCGACAAAAAAGGAGACTCAGCCCGTAGACCCCTGTAGCGCGGGGCTGCCAAGAGATGACTTCCAGAAAAAAATATCGGCCGCCAATTGAAGCTTTTGACACGGGAAGCAGCAAACTCCCAACAACAATTCGTTGGATTTATCTGATTTTTGCAGTCACACCATGGCACCAGTCGTGAAGAAACGAGCAGCGCCCTCTGCGACTAAAAAGCAAGGTTCTAAAAAGCGACAGAAGATAGAACCACCGCCGGCGCAAGAAAGCGATGTTCGAAGGCAGCCCGTCGCAATCGATGCACTGCCTTGGAATGAAGTAGAGCTACCAGAGATGTTCGATGATGCTGAGGGATTTTTTGGTCTCGAAGAAGTGGAGGGCGTTGAGGTTGTGCGTGAAGGGGATCGTGTCAAGTTCGTGAGTAGGAGATGGACTGTGGTAGATGAAGGGTATATTAACCTCCCTTAGGTTTCTGCCAACCCTGTTGCTGTTGAATATGACGATGAAGAATTTGAAGGATTTGGTGACGATCCAGGAGAATCTGAGTCTGCAGATAAAGAACAAGAAAGCACAGTCGTGTCGACCAAGCCCCCGAAAGAAACGAGGGACAGGAAAGAGAAAAAGGCAAAAAAGGACAAGAAGGATAAGAAGAAGAAGTCAAAGCCGGAAGTGGATGGAGATGAGGAGGACAATACTGAAAGTCTTACGACTAACATATTCAAAGCCCTCGAGGAGAACGATGAAGAAGGAATCGATGTCACAGCATGGTCCGAGTTGGAATTATCCGGGAAAATGCTGTCTGCTCTTTCAAAACTTGGCTTCCCAAAACCTACTCCAATTCAGTCGGCCGCCATACCAGAAGTACTAGCAGGGCATGATGTGGTTGGAAAGGCATCCACGGGATCTGGAAAAACCTTGGCTTTCTCCATCCCCATAATCGAAAATTGGCTCGAGGCGTATGGGGAGCTAGACGAGGATGAATTAAAGACAGTCCGGCCTCCTACTGCTTTAATTTTGTCACCAACTCGAGAATTAGCACACCAATTGACAGACCATATAATTGCCTTATGTAGGGGACTCGAATCATCACCATGGGTTGCGACCGTTACTGGTGGGTTGTCCGTTCAGAAGCAGCAACGCCAACTGGCCAGAGCTGATATTATAATCGGTACACCTGGACGTCTATGGGAGGTGATGAGCTCAAACATTGAGCAGTCTACATCAATGAAGCAAATTAAGTTTTTGGTCGTTGATGAGGCCGATCGCTTGCTTACAGATGGCCATTTCAAAGAGGCAGAGCAAATTTTGACAGCATTGGATAGACAGCTAGATGTCGAAGCGGAAGACAGTATCCCGACTCGACAAACCCTGGTCTTCTCGGCTACTTTCCACAAGGGCCTACAACAAAAACTTGCTGGAAAAGGCAAGCAGGGTCTTAAGGGTGATAACGAGTCACTTGAATATTTGCTTAAAAAGCTCAATTTCAAAGAAGACAAACCCAAATTTGTTGATGTCAACCCTATTTCTCAAATGGCAGATGGTCTCAAGGAGGGATTGGTCGAGTGTGGTGGTACTGAGAAGGTTTGTGTTTCTCTCTCTCTTCTTGTATACATCGCATCTAACAGCCACAGGACTTATACCTCTACTCGCTCCTCTTATACCATCCAAATCAGCGCACATTGATTTTCACCAATTCCATCCATTCAGTACGACGTCTGACTCCGTTGCTTCAGAACCTTAACATACCAGTCTACGCAATTCATTCAGAGATGATGCAAAAAGCTAGACTGCGATCAATAGAGCGTTTCTCGTCTCCAAAATCCCCAGGATCGATTATGATTGCTACTGATATTGCAGCAAGAGGTCTCGATATTGGAGGAGTCAATCTGGTCATCCATTACCATCTTCCTAGAACAGCTGATATGTACGTTCATCGCTCTGGTAGAACAGCGCGTGGCGGTGCATCAGGATCAAGTGTCCTACTTTGTGCGCCCGAGGAAATCGTTGGCATGCGAAGACTTGTCGCAAAAGTCCATGCACAGAATGCGATGGCAGGCGGTGGGAATAAATCCAAGTACTACATGCGGTCACTCGATATCGACCGCAAGGTCGTAGCGAGACTCAAGCCCAGAGTCACACTAGCAAAAAAGATTGCAGATGCCACCTTAGCTAAGGAAAAGAAAGGGCATAATGACGATTGGCTGAAGAAAGCTGCCGAGGAACTAGGCGCTGATTATGATAGCGAGGAATTTGAAGCTGCGGGTGGAGAGAGGAAAGGGAGAGGAACAGGGCGAAAGAAGAAGGAGAAGGAAGCTAGGGCTCTGACGAAGAATGAGTTGGGTGCTTTGAGGGCGGAACTGAAGGCTCTCTTGTCGCAGAGGGTTAATGTGGGGACTAGTGAGAGGTATCTTACCTCTGGGACTGTGGATATTCATGAGTTATTGAAGGGGGTGAAGGGAGAGTTTTTGGGGAAGATTGAGGGGATTGGTATGGATGATGTGTAGTACTTGGATACGAGCATCGTAAATATAGAATGCTATTGCCAATGGATCGATCGTATGATACTTGTTCCTGAGTGACAATAGGTCGAGCAGGATTTGGCAATCAGATATGCAGAATTTTGTGCAAACAAAACATAACGTATTAGGAAATTACAGTAGCACACTCGTACACCTTGCACCAAAAATGTCTAAAATACCACCAACTTAGAATAGATTCAATGCCGATCACTTTAGTTTTTGAGTATTATTTTTGTTGAGTACAGTACTCGTACATAGGCAGTCTTTGAGAACTTCGAAAGAGTTGTACTTAGGTAGAACGAGTCCAGCGTTAGAAAAAAATAATCAACTAATCAATTAATAATCTAAGTTATTCAGATTTAATTTGATTTGATTTAATTAACAGGTCTAGTTGATTTAATTTGATTAACCGATTTAGTTAATCAGAGTATTAATTAATTAATATATACTATAAATAGCAACTAAAGTACAAAGTAATTACCCTTAAATAACCCGTCTTTTAGTAGTATATTATCGTCCTTGTTTACAAAATACCCCTAGCTTTTTATACTTATTGCTAGTATAGCCTTTAGAGTCTCTTTTATTATTACATTCCTATTTAAGTCACATGATTACACGTGACCCTCTATACTAGTAGTAACAAATAATTAGTACTATAAGCCTTCTACTAAAGTAAGGGAAGAGTCTTATAATATAAAAGTTTTATAAGCTCTACTTATACGTTATATAGGGAGGTCGGACTACCCTAGACTCTACCCCGAGTACTACTTGAGGCCCGGGACTCTACCCCGAGTCTCGGACCGACCGGACTCCGTATTAATCTGAATTAATCTGATTACTTGGCGATTTGATTTAATTAATCGA
This sequence comes from Hymenoscyphus occultus, assembly GCA_900536445.1. Taxonomy (NCBI): domain Eukaryota; kingdom Fungi; phylum Ascomycota; class Leotiomycetes; order Helotiales; family Helotiaceae; genus Hymenoscyphus; species Hymenoscyphus occultus. The sequence goes on from UNPT01000051.1 coordinate 26,808, forward strand.
TATATTAGTCTGATTTGATTTGATTAAGTACTATTAATCAAATCAAATCAAATCATTTCTAACGCTGAACGAGTCTGGGTTCTTTTTATCCCTACAGATCTGGGAAAATTGTATCTATACTGCACAAGGCTTAGATGACTGTAAGTATATTCAGGTCGTCTGTCCTTCTAAGTAAATCTAAAACTAATTTATAATTAGTAATAAAAAGCTCTTTCTCATTCTATCCATTTTTCATATCCCCGCTCACGGCGGACAAAATAAGCGCGAGTCTGTGTACCATCATCGCTTAGACTCAGCGGGCCCCGGCTCCCGGTTTGCGGAGTCTTTCGGTCTCACCTCGGCTCTTTCCGCCCGCTGCAAGCAAGTCGCGTCGCCCCGACCCTAAACACGCTCAAAGCTGAACTTCTCGCGTTAAGTGGCAACACTATTGACTCCTGCGAAACCGACCTGACTTTCCTGAGAGAAAAAGTCCAGGAGAACCAGCAAAAAGACTCAACTTTTTCCAACCACCCTGTCGATCATCATCATCAACTATGCCACCCAAAAGAAGGGTCAGCGCACCCCCAAATCGCGTCTATAAATCCGCCACACCACTCCGCCAAGCTAAGCTCCCTGGTGCGAGGACGCGGGTAGGATATGGGAAACAGGCGGGGAGGAGGGTCACGAAGGCGCCGGTGGATAATACGTTGACGCAGATGGATTTTGTGGTTTTGACGCAGAGAGGGAGGGAGGTGGATGAGGAGGATGACGATGGGGATGTGGGTGAGGGATCCGAGGAAGAAGAGGGATATGTGCAGGAGAGGAAGAGAGGTAGCAAGAGGAGGAGGACAATGGGTGATAAGTCGGAGCTGGAAGAGAGGGTGAAGAACTATCATACACAGACTATTACACAGTTGGATTGGAGTTTTAATTCGGCGACGGATGTTGAGGATGATGAAAGGGTTCAGGGAAATGCGCTGGAGGATCTACCAGAAGATGTGATGGATGAAGGTTCGACTGTACATGACGATTCCTCGTCCTCGAAAGCCGGACAGTCGACTAGGAAATCTAAACTTCCAAAAGCTTCGAGGTTTCACAAGAAGAAATCCCCGGTTCCAGTCCCGAAGCAGGAACTTGATACCCAAGGAAGAGATATCTATGATGGGCCGTATTCTTCGGACAAGAACTCGAAAACACCTTTGAGAACATCGCGGAAAAGAGTTTCAACGCCAATTCAAGAGGTAGACTCTGATCAGGAAGGAGTGAATACTACCGATGACACATCTATGTCACTGAAATTGGAGAAGACAGTAAAGAAATTTGGTCCCCGAAAAGGTTCCAGGAGAAAAGCCCCTATGCCAGTGCAAGAGTTACACTCTGAGGAAGAGGAAAACGAGGTCTTTGTAACACCGCGCTCTTCGCCTGTTGCCGTCAGTCCTCAGAGGAATGATAGGGCCTTGAGATCATCTACAAAAAAGACATGTGTTACAGCGGAGGATAGCAATATAGGAGGACGAGATATCTCCGGCGCGCCGTCATCAACTAGTAGAAGAAAAATGACTGATAACAAAGTCAGAGAGTCCAAACAACGTAGTTCAACTCCTGTGGTAGCCCCAGAAGAGGATCAAGACATGTTCGATGGACCGTTTTCATCATCGCCTACCAAATCAGGCAGTGCACCAAAGAACGACGGGCAACCTCTGCCTTCGCGACCTGCGAATGAAGCCTCTACAAATAGTATGCTTCCACCTCCGACCCCACATCGACCTATTCGTAAAGAGATTCCATCCTCTCAATCCCCAGCCTTCACACCACTATCAGCAACTCGAACACCCCTGCGAGAGCAACCTATAAATAGCGCCCCAATCCCTTTTCATGCAACCAGAACACCAAAAGTAGATACATTTGAACCTCCCAGTTTGGAGGTCAGAGATACATTTGCTACCTCGACAGATGCTAGCAACCTGAGTGAGGCTCCTTCACCTGTGAAAAAGTCTAGTCCATCAAAGAGTGTCAGGTTCATTATACCCGGGGAGAAGGAAAACGCCATGGGGGTTGAGGACGATGACGACGATCCTGAGGAAGATCTTATTCCTGAGTCTCCATCAAAGACGCGGGGCACTGGCTTGCCTCGACCTACACAGGTACCTCACCCAACTCAAAGAGTTGTAATACAAAACTCGGATGAGGATTCGGATTTGGACGAAGAAGAGACCGTTATTGCAGAATCAGGACCTGTCGAGCAGGCCATCAACGAGGATACCACTGTCGAGGATGACCCCGTTACTGAGGATGGAGTTGTATTAAAGGGTAGAAGTGGGGTCGAGGATAACAGTGAGACAGCTCAGCCCTTGGAAACGAGTAAACTGCAGCTGGAGCCAGAAACTTGTTATGGTGATATTGGCCTTGAAACACAAGTTGCGGCTAGTCGCTATCTTGAACTAACACGAAAAAGCCCCGTGCCAGAGATTGTAGAGAAGGAAAAGGACGACGAAGGAGAAGAGGAGGAAGACGATGAAGAACAGATCCACAGTCCTACCTTCAAGGAGAGAACCCAAGCCATGGAAAGCCAAAGGCTGTCAACCCAACAAGTGCTTTTAATGGCTCCCAGAACAATGGATTCGGATGCCTTTATCTCTGCCTCTCATTTAGAAGTCGCGGAAATTTTGGACAGAACAAGAGACTATCTGTTTCGAGCGTGGGTACTGCCATCATCAGTATGCAGAGTATGGATTTATGAAACCCAACCAACATCAACGCTCAAGTACATGGCCGAGCTAGGTCCCACAAAAAAGCCTGGAGAGGAGCTTATGAGTGAGACTGGAAAAGGAAATGCTACTTTCCATAAAAAGAGCAACAAATGGCGTGCGTATGCGATATCTGAACTCTACGAACTAGCGAATCCCATGTCGCTAGCTCAGCTGAGATCTAATGAGTGGCTGGAAAGGGCTCCAACGAAATTTACAAAGGTTCCCCCAGCTGTGCTCCATCAAATGATGGCCAATCTCTTACCTCCACTGTGGTCTGCTGCTGAGATTGGAGACGAAGATCTGGATGTAGACTTGGACGAAGATTTGGGCGCTGGAGTTCCATCGCCAGCAGTATCAAGGACAGATACAGAGGAAGCTGCTTCACAGTTGCATCACACTATCAGACAATTCACACAACCAGCATTGGTCCCTAGCTCAACCTCTTCATATCCATCAAGTCCACCTATAAAGATCGAGTCACAATACACGGGACTTGAGATCATCGAAAACTCGCAACGTGAAGAGACACCCATCAGGAAACGATATGCTGGGGACTCACATTCCATGGATATAGACCTAGATGCCGAAGTAGAAGAACGCATCCCTTCAAGTCAGAAAGACACTCCTCGCGTTCGTCCACCTGGTCCATCACAAGCAACAACTGTGGATCTCACACAAACCCAAACCCCTCGACACCGATCTGGCAGCGAAGTCATATTTGAATCTCCCATCCGTCCTGTCGCGCCAAGTTCGCCAATCAGACTTCCTACCCCCAAAGCGTCTGAAGGTGTGCAGCCGCTTGAATCGCTTGTTCCTTATTCGATGGGCTCGTCGGAGATTATGACGAAGAGTCAGATGTTGCCGGAGAGTTTGATGGCTGAGAGTCTTTGGGAGAGGCCGCCTGTTATTATGGATTCTGATGAGGATTATGATGATTGAGTATTAGTTGAGATTGTAGTTTGACATTGCACTTGAGAGCAGGGATTGCATTGGTACCATTCTTCATGATTCCATTGCAAATAATTAGGGGAGGCGAAAGCCGCAGTATGATATTATAATATGGGTATAAAACTGTACATAGGTTGATACTCGCTTACGAATTGATGAACTCCTTTGAAAACAACAGAGCCGAACGTTCCCCCATCCCAAGCCCCTTTCGCCAAACTCCCTGAAGTTAAATCATGTGCTCTTAATACCTTTAGCCTCAACTCCCACTCTTCCCTTCTCTCGCCCCAGCCTCCTCCTGCTCCCTCTTAATCTCCTCCAACTCCCTCTCAAGCGTCTTAGTCAACCTCTCCAAAACCCACTCAGCCTCCTCCTTCCCACCCAACAACGGACTCCTATTTCCCACCCAGCTCCACCTCGCCTCCCCCTTTCCCTCTTTACTACCCGTCCCACCATCCCCAATCCCCTCTTCATCCTGTCCATCTCTCGTTTCCGTCCCTTCCTTCTTCGCTTTCTCCTCCTGTTTCGGTCTGCGTACCGGTTCGCGATGCTTACGACCATCCGCCTCATCTTCACCCACGAGTTTCAGGTACCAGGCCCATTCTTCGAAGGTATATTGCCGGGGTGGTGAGCTGTTGAGATGGGAGAGGACGGAGGAAATCTCGCGGATGAGGAGGAGGTGGTAGTGGTGTCTATTCTTTGGGAGCTTGTCGTTTTTCTTTCCTTTGTTGTGGGCGTTTGAGGTCTCTGTGTTGGCTTTCACGTCGTCTACTTTTTGCTCTGCGGATTCTGGGTCGTTCCTTTTACGTTTTTGGCTGTTGAGTAGCGAGGGTATCTTTTTATCCGAATTAAGTATATTAGGCGGTGCTTCCTCAAGATCTTCATGCCCACCAAATAGCCGACCACTCGATAATCTACTCCCAAACTCCCTCATCATCCCACCCATCCCCTTCTCCCCCGGTAACACCGTAAAATCTCCCACCCAAAGCGTCAAATCCCTGATCCCCTTCACAATCGTATCCCCCATGTTACTTATAAGGATTGTAAGCGAGGGGACAGCCAGAAGACTCCAAAACACGAAGAATGCCTTGCCGCTGTTCGACGTAGGATAGAAGTCCCCGTAGCCGATAGTGAGCAATGAGGTATAGGAGAAGTAGAGGGAGATGAAGTATGACCACCCTTGACTCCGTTCGCACCTCTGGAAGATGGCCGCGCCGAGGAACCAGAGGGCCATCCACGTCGTGAGAGAGATGCAGAGGGATGTCCAGCGGCGTTTGACGTGTGCTGTGTGTTGGATTCGACGCATGAGGTGGAATTCTCGGTGGCGGCGGTCGCGTTCTGATTTAGAGGTTTTGGAGTTCTTGTCCTTTCTCTTCCCCTTCTTTTGTTCATGGGAGGTCGGTGCTTGGTGAGCTTTCTCAGTTTGCTGGTCCACGATGGGTTTCAAATCTTTCTTCCCTTCCAACTTCCTTACTAGCCTCCTCCGTTCCCTTTCCATCATCCTCCTTCCCATCCTCTCTTTCCCCCTTTCCAACACGAGACTCCTGATACTCCCAATCACCAACCCCAAGATAATAATCCCCACAATCGCATATGGAAACAGTAAACTCCTCCCAAGATGCGTCGTCGGACTTAGATCCCCAATGCCTACCGTCAAAAGCGTAAAGTCCGCCCAATAAACCCCATCCAAGAATTTCCAGCCTTCGATGTGGGCGAATACCGCGGCGCCAGAAAGCAGGTAGGTTAGGAACGAGATGGTTTGCAGCATGAGGGTGCGTTGTGAGATTGTGAGTTGGAAGGAGGGCGAGTAGTGTTGTTTGTAGGCCCCGTAGACGGTTACTAGCATTAGGGAGGCGACGAAGAAGTAGAGACCTGCTGCGAAGAGGGCGTAGTAGAAGGCTTGGGTTAGGGCGTGGGTTTCTCGGGGTTCGATTATGAGGGGGTGGGAGGCGCAGGCGCAGAGTGATATTAGGGCGAAGGAGGAGATATACCTGTGTTTTGTATTCAGTATTTGTTTATTGCAGGGATATAATTTAGACTTACCACCCGATGATTGTTATAGGTTGTGCTACTGTGAAGCGTACTCTTCTAGCCATGTTGAGAAGCAAAAATAAATTAGAAATTAGTGCTATTCCTAGTTGAATAGCGTTGACGGCGATTAACCTGGGTATATTTGTTAGTCGTATGTTTGAAAGTTATGGATGCAGGTTGGTACTTGCCATGAAGGATCTGGTACTTCAAGACCATCTGCTTCCGTTTTCCCTGGTGGGATTTCTACTCTCCAGTGTACGGCTAAGGAGCATATTGAAAATGCTGAGGCCATGGGTCCGAATGTACCGGCCATGAGTGGGAATGCTGTGCTTGCGAACCACCATATTCTGTTTGTTTGTAAGTATGGCTCATGGTAGGAAAGTTCAAATAGAGATAAAGTTGGCGAGGATAAAGTAAAGACTGCCACAAAACTATTTCGGTAATGGAAAACAGCTCAGGAAGTCCGGTGAAACCCAATAATGCGATATAAATATTGTAGGGCTTCCTCACCGATACTTCAAACTTATGGAAGTCCTGTGACAAAGAATGGTACAGTACGATTTCGTACGAATCGCATAAACGTCGCTCAACCACATTCATAAAAACGCCGTAGACACATGATAAGTTACCAATATATTTGTTATCCACCTTTAAGTGGTGTACAAAGTCACACTAATATAAAAACAAAAGACCACAAGAAGAAAAGGGAACAAAAAAGGAGATACTCAACATACGCAGGCTGAAGATAATCACTCTCCTCATCCTCCTCCGCCTCCTCCTCATCACGCTCTATATTCTCCACATCCTCGGCATTCCCTGCAATGGGCTCGTCTAGACCGGGGTCGTTCATAACTCCGCTAAATCGCAGAACTTGATAAATAACCAAGAACCACAAATATTTTCCACTTTTCGAAACATCTGGAGATTATTATGGAGAATGGTTTTATGGGGGTTTGTTCTGGCTGCTGGGTTGTTGAATGTGACGTCGTTGGTCACATTCCTTGAATTTGGAATTAAGCGAATGCTATTGGTTGGGTAAGAAGGGAAAAGCGGCATGCGGGATTTGTGGTGAAGTGGTGGGTGGCTTTGTGCCGCTTTGAGGTGAAATTGATAACTGAATCGTGTACTAGCAGCGAACTGTGGATGAGTCTTTGGTCAAAAAAAATGGAATTATTGGTGGTTTAAAAAGAGGTTTATTTCAAGATTCGTCCTCGTGAAAGAAAATATGCTAGTCTTCAACAATAACAAATTCCCGAACCAACTTCACAGCTTCCTCTTCTTCAGTTTGCTTTTGCTTCTGGTACCATTCTTCCAGATGTTCTATACACCGAAGCTCGTAGTCCCAAAACTTCGCAATTCCCGTCCCGTCTCTGGTACTCTGTACTTCTTGGTAGCAAAGTTTTATAGCCCTAGTCAAGCTCCCCATTTCCTCGATCCTCTCCAGAAGAGCTACAAGCATCCTCTCTTCGTGTGTTTCTTGACATGTCCGTGAGATCTTTCCAAGGCAACAAAAGAACTTGATTGTCCAACCGTTTGGTCCAAAATCCAGATATTCATGAGCTACTTGAATGCACTGTACTACCTCACCCCGTTCTAGTAAGCTAGATATAATGTTCTGAAAGCTGTCACCGATCCTTCTCTTGACGATTTCGTGGATCTCAGAGTTGCCTTCAACCGTTTCTATGCTTTTCCTGCCAAGCAAAACAGCCTCTTCGTACCGACCTTGTCTGTACATCACATGTACTAGCCTTGATAATATGTCATATAACATACTTAATTCCTTCCCCCCCAAAGGTAGAGCAATTCTTAAAAGTTCTTCCTTCTCCCTCCGCTGGTCTTCCAAGCATCTGGAAAGTCTGAGCATAACTCCCACAGTCTCTTCATTTTTGGGTCCTAAATTGCTGAGGCATAGCTGCAAACAATTTCTAAAGGCTTTCTCTGCATCTGGATCCTGGCAAAGAAAACGAAATATCCGTCCTTTCAAGCTTAGAAAACGGATAAGAACCTTGTTGCTAGGCTTTAAAAGCCCATTGTCTGAATCGTCAATTGTGGTTAGCGCTTGTCTGACCTGTCCCTGACTATAGAGTGCCTCAACAAGATTTAACCTATCCAACATGACTTCTTCTGAATGGCACTGCGGGGAGCTGTGGTTTTTCAGAAGTTGATTACACCAATATTCTGCTATTGCCCCATCGCCGGCATTAAGCTGTGGCAGGCATGAGTCGACCAAGTTACGTATCATTTTTAGGTGTCTAGGATCTGAGTAGGATAATAGACCAGACGTCTGAAAATTACGTAGCTTTGCGTCCCATTCATCTATCTCTTTATATGTCGCCAAATATCTTCGTTTCAGGGATTTGGTGGCTGGAGAACTCGGAAAGACATAAACCTCATTGAAAGGAGATGGAGTTTGGTATGAGTCAAAGTATTGTGGTAGTGGGAAATCGAATCCTTCGTGAATGAAAAGACCGCGTGTTTTCTTGTTCGAATGAGACGCATATGAGCTCCGTTTGATGAGGCTCATTGTGGTGTGTGCTTCCAGCTCATCAGCGGGATCAGAAGCTTTGTCGCCGGAGCCTTTCTCCACTTCGAAAGCACTAACGTACTCTGGAAACGTGGTATTCAAGGACACAGAAGGAGGTGGAAGTTCAAAAACCGGTATATCCTCTCCACATACAATTTTCAAATGTGAGAACAAGCGGGTGAGTCCTGGAGAATTCTCCACATCCACGTGCGTCCATGAGAATGGCCAAGTAATATCCATAGGAGTTTCCAATGTTTGAACTTCCATACATTCATCTGGCTGCTCTGGTATTTTTATGAGATTTGTCTCGGGCGCACCTGTTTCTGGCGTAGTCGCTTCCCGCTCGTGCATGTCTTGTTCATGAGATGTTGTTATTGGTGTTTCTCCCGGTTATCGTTAGAGACACAAGACAATTTCATGGGAATGAAGAGCATACGCATCAAGACTTTCGAATCACAAGTAGCATCTTGTTTCCTTCGTCTATACTCTTCTTTCGCCATTCTTCTTCCGGTGTGCGACCCATCAGAATGAGGCACCGCTGTTCCCCGATTCTTCGTCTTGTTCTTCCAAAATTTCCAAGATTTCAATCGATCGGTGAGTTGTTTCATACTGTGTCGCCGTCAGTATCTTTATTTTCAAATAGAACTTTACACATCTTATCTTGAACCTACGTACGTGACTTTGAGTTGATGATCTTCTGCGATGATATCGAGAAGGCTTTTCAATGTTACATTCTTCTCGATGTAGAGCTCGTAAATAAACGGTTTGAGGTTTACCCATTGCTCTGGGGAGGGCTGCAGGAGTTCCTTAGGTCGTCTTTCCGGCATGGAAGAACCGAGTCGACTCTCGTAGCCTGAGTATCGGGGGTCTGGTTGGGGAAGAATTCGTCTCTGTTGAGTGTCGAGGAAGTTCGAGAAAGACAAGGCTGGCGTATTGCTGTCGTCAAATGTCCAATCCATACCTGCTGCTGTAGAAAGCTGTTCGGACATTGTGGTTGAGAACCGGCGTGTGGGAAGAAATTTGATTTTTGATTTGACTTGAAGTTGATTTGAATTGCTTTGACTCTTAAGGTTCGCAGGAATGAGTGAGCTTTGGAATTCTCTTATACAGTATGTAAGGCTTCAGCTCCCGTGATCTGGGCCGTGAAGCGATTGGATCAAATCAGAATTTCCTTGCATACGCCGTATCCAATCGGACAGTTGACCATGTTGAGTCCAGTGTAACCATATGCAACAGACCATGGGAGCAGACGCATTCATCTAAAATTTCCTTAGTAATCATGCAATTTGTTAATGCGGCAGCATAAGACTACCACCATGCTATCCTTTCTGTCAATAGCTGTAGTCTATCTGAATTGGTATTGGGACTCGGCATTAAATTTCGAAGTCTGTCTAAAAGTTACGCAAATGCCGATATCTACACCAAGAAACATGTTCATTTGCTTCTTATCGAGGATTTTCGAATATTGAACTAGCTACTTGATTGTACCTCAATCCTATGTAGCAGGGAGCTTGCCCTTTACAGCACCATGAGGCAATGATAGGGCCACTTTTCTCGGTAAAAATCATACAGCTGGATCTTAAAGCGAGTATCCCCCTCCCGGTGGACGAGAAAAGTGTCGGAGACCTCCTTTATCTTATCCTAACTTAACTAAAAACTATTATATTATATCATTTATTTAGAACAATTAAAAGTGATTTATCGAAAACGATAGTACAATAAAGGCAATTATTCTAGATATTTCAGAAATTTTATTACCTAGAATTAACTTACGCTAATAGTTCAAAAGATGAATCTCTGCCACTTTTCTTGTCTACCGGGAGCTGCCAAACAATATTCTATACATGCACTCTAGCTTGTACAACACTAGATCTCGATGAAGTTTCTGAACACCCCTAAACTCTTAATTTCCTCTAAATCTTTCTGTTTCCGATACCATGTTTCAAGGTGCTCGACATAGGACAGCTCGACGGCCCGGGCATCTGGAATCCCCAAGTTAGATCTGTGTTCTTTTATGGCTTCGCGGAATTCTTGTATAGTGATGGCCAGGCTCCTCCTCTCATCAAAATCCTTCAAGACGGATGCGAGCATATTCACTTCGCAACCTTGGCAGCAGAGTTGCGATATTTGGCCCAGGGAAGACGCAAGATACATCGGTGGGTCCAAGTTCGCAAATACCGAATCCATAAACTCCCGCACTGTTCCTATACTTTCTTGTACTTTGCCTTGTTTAAGAAAGCTACTGATAATGCACTCAAACCCTTTCCGAGTAACTGACTGAAGAATTGCGGACTTAAATTCAGAATTCTGTTCGGCATCCTTCATTGCTAATCTCGACAGCGAGATGGCTTCTTCGTGCTGACCTTGTTCACTCATCAAACGTGACAATTTCGACGTTGCCTCGTTTGTTGTAATCGAGCTCCTCTCTCCGAGTTGCAAAACAATCCTCAAAAGTTCTTCGCTCTGCTTCTTTTGACCGTAGTACCGATGAGGTTTAGAAAGTCTGTACATAGCTTCCAAAGTCTTTTCATGTCTGGGCGTGAAGATAGTCAGACACTTCTGCAAGCAAATCCTATATTGATCCTCTTCCTGTTTGAAATCGCCAATTTGCCCTAAAATTCTCCCTTTTAAGCTCGAAAGGCGGATGACGAGCTCGTCGTCATTAGGCCCTATCAATTGCGCAAAGTCGTTCTCTATCTCTTCCATCATCGTATGTGCTTTTCGGTATTGCGTGTCTTTATATATTGCCTCCAAATAATTGACCTTATCGGACAGAATCTCTATTGTGCGGCACTGAGCGTTCTTGTCATCCAATAGTTGTTTACACCAATATTCGGCTATACGGCTATGAATTCGAAAACCAGTAAAAAGACATGATTCAACCAACTTGCGTATCATTTTCGAGTTCCCGGGATTTGATAGGGATAAAAGTCCAATCCTTTGAAGATGGCGCAATTTGGAGTCGACATCTGTTTTCGCTTGATTGGGCATGAAGCGTGCTCGTTGTCGGGATCTGGCAGCCTGAGACGGAAAGATATAAAGCTCGTTAAAAGGATTCGGGTAGAAGCATGGAGGAAGGTGTGGTGGATGTGAAAAACCAAAACTGTTGCGGCTTAAATACCCATCATATTTGTTGTGTGATATAGACTCATATGAGGCATGCTCGGCAAGGTCACGAGAGGCTTCCGGGGAGTCAAGGTAGTCAGATACATTTCCATCAGAGGTTTCATATAATTCAGACCCGCTGATGAAATTAGAATGGAAGGGGGGCTTTGATTCGCAATGCAGTGGCAATTTCGACCCCAGAATCGTGGCCTTGAATTCGATTTTTAATTCCGAAAGCAATCGGATGAGTCGACGAGTGGTCTCTACTTGCTCGGGAGCCTCTGTGGCAGTATTTGTTTCAAATTCTGTCCTGGCTAACTCCGATTTGTCGAATTCGGATGCTTCTACTACTTTATGTTAGAAGATTAAAATGGATTCGAGCATGAAGTACATACACTCAAGAATTTCGGTATCATCCTGATTCTGACAGGTTCTCTCAATCTGTTTCTTTTTTCGACCTCGTGGGTTGATCTTTGTTTTTGTTATTTTGTATCTGCTTCTGTCCCAAGTCTCATCAGGATTGTGTTTAGTAATTATCTGCTTCTGAGTCGTGTACTTTAAGAATCCCCAGGCTTTCAAGCTGAGACTCAGCTATTTTTGACTACGTCTCCATTAGCACGCACGAAATCCAGGTATTGTTTGACAGAAGACTTTAGGCTTACGTGACGTTGAAACAGTGTTCTTCTTTAAGAATTTTGATGATGTCTGTTCGTTTTGTGTCCCTCTTGATATACATCATTTCAATGTCTGGCTTGAGAGCTTCCCATTCTTTGGCTGAATGCTCAAAAGATTTTGATTGCGCGAATTTCAATGCGGATTGATCAACCTGCAATATTTCGGAGCCTGGGTAAGGAAGACTTTGCTGCTAGGGAGCTGTTCCGTCTTGTGTAATGAGATGCTAAGAACAAAAGCTATTCTTATCTAACGCGCACTCCATGAGCAACGAGGGCCTTGTGTTATCTTTTGTGCTCCTCAGATGTGCAAAATGACTTTTCTGAAAGCTGATTTTCTTCAAATGTGAGCGGATTTTAATCCGCAAGAAATCAGTGACGCCTTGAAGACCTTTGCGATACAGACATACTATAGTACGGAAACTTCGCCACGCTGCTTACACACCATTTACAGTAGGATCTTACGTACAGCACAGTACATGTGATACCCCTGCAAAGTGTGGTTTCACAACATGGGAAAAGCCAACATAGTTTTGGGGGCTATGAACAGGGCTGAGTTCCATTCTGTAGAGAGCCACACGTATTGTAATCTGTTGTAGATTACATATGAAGATAACCCAGAAAAACTTACTACTCAACCTATATTTATGATGTTTTTGGCTAGACTTTATCAGTGCATAAGATTACCAATCCATTCCCCCTAAAAGATTTCTTAAGTTAATTTCCAAATTTGTCCATCTGAGCTGCCTTGCCCACCACACCTTTGAAAGCCTACTGATCATGTTGCAGGTTGCCAGTTCTTGGCAACCAAATGGATCAATAAATGGGAAGTAAGCAGTACAGTTACACTAAAATACCAAGAAGAAAAAAAGAAACACTAGCAAGTACTAAATATGTGAAAAAATGGCGAGATATTGATATCACTGAGGGTCTTGTGAAGGGTAGAGTAAGCTGACGTTTTGATCAACGTTCTACGTTTATACTAAGGCGTTAGGGCTATTCTTTCACCAATTGCCCAAAACTCTCTCTCCTTCTAACATGCCTTCTTCTGAAATCTTTTCTTGTGGTTCATACTGTTTTCATTGCGGTGGCAGTACTCTGTTTATGTTTGAAATTCCTTGGATCTTGTATTATATACGATAAAGGACAGAATAGACAGTCAAATTAGGTTAAAAACGCTCTAAGGACCCTAGAATTAGACGAGAAAACTTACTATATAAGTAGTAATTAAGGTAGGTCACATGATTACACGTAACCCTATAGGAATGTTCCTTGTCCTTAGTTATTAAATTATCTATTATATCTTTACTCTTATTTTCTCTCTTTATTAGCCTTTTAAAAGGTTCTTTAAGTGTATTATAGTACTTTAAAGTATATACTATTATTCTAATTAATTAGATCAACGAAACGCCTCTCAATCTATTTTTTTCGTTACCTGAAGTCGCTAATCTAACTCAAATCAAATCAATCATGATTTAGTTGATTACTGATTGATTAGTTGATTAATTCGTTCTCACGCTGAGAATTACTCATAGAATAAAGTATTCCATAAAGTCCATGAAGGGGGGAGGGGGTGGGGGTCTGGTATGGAATAGAATTCCAGATGCCGAACGCTGCTTAAAACATAGTGGTTTGCCAACCAGGTCGCATTTCCAAGTATTCGAGCCTCATTTCGACCCACTTACCGAATCCATTTATATGTAATAACCTTGTACGCACGTTTGCACATGGCACTCTGGTATCTGACCTCGGGTACTTTGCGAGACAGCGGAGAACGAGTTTGTATGTGAGACCCAAACACAGCTACAAACCAATTTCAGTCGGGTTCTTTTCGTACTCGAGGGTTACGGATCTAAACTCACATTCCCAATACATAATCATAATTCTAAGCTCTTCAAATACACGTGGTTCGTGGCTGCTCAGAATATGTCCCAGAGGCAGCCAAAGCCGCCAACAATGTTGAGACGCAATATAAACAAAAGACTGCCAAAGTATGAGCTACTATCTCGAGGTTCTTATTATAGAACTTGGTGTGGGAAGTTTCGGGGCTATCCTCAAAGCTCCCTTACCCGCTTTCTCGTTAGCTGTAAAACTGGAGAACCATGGTCCATATATACGACCGGTAAGTTAGTTCTAATTTATATTACTAGAATAATGACGCAACCTTTGACTCTACATACCAGAGCCAAATTCTCGTCAAAGCTATCAAAGATAAAAACAGAGCCTGAAGATAATCGGTGTCCACATCACGTCGGCGTTTGGCGGATGTTATTTTCCCAGGCTTCACTTGCGGTAGAAAGACCTGACAAGTTACAAGCATAGACAGCTTAGTGGGTAACAAATGACCTTTATCCGTGGAAGTCATATCGTCCTAAGGAACTTGTAGTCCTATATAAAATCCTTAGAGTCTTGTTATTAAAACTTGGACTCAGCGACAATAATTACAGGACTATAGGTATGTACAGTAAAACCTGTGTATAAGTACTACCAGACACTATATTGTATATTCCTAGCACTTGTATGTACGACCTTGTCCTCGTCTATGCCAAAACCCTCGCTGTAAGGAAAAGCTCGATTATATCCTTACAAAATACGTTCCTAACCATGTCCTTCTATTGAGGGTTATCTGTACCTACAATTATTATCTCTTGCTGCCAACCGATATCCCTTCCAGGGCATTAAGCAACAAAAAAATGTGCACTCCTGAATGGAGCAAAGTTGTCCACTTTGTAATATATGCTCTCTAGGACAGAGTCATTTTGCGAACCCGACCAGGGTTCTAAGCATTTCGACGTATGTTTTATATATAAATATATAGATACATACTTATATACATATATAAAGAGGTAGTGTTGACGTAGAGTATTTTAAGCGAATTAACAGAATGCGCACCCTGAAAGCTACAGCGATATTCATAACGTGTGTTAAAAACGTGATTTTCAGGAACGCCAAAAAAAAAAGTGTAAACGTAGCATCGCGATATAGCCCTATCATATTATAGAACAACCACACTTCTAGGGCCTAAGCCCTTTATGGAAATCAATCTGTCACACATTCTTAGCAGTTGCATCCACTTCTTATATACCCTAGGGGGTAAGTTATATAGTAATTTAAGTTGGGACAGAAACTCAGTTTTTGTGTCGGTCGCACGCCAAGACCGTACCCCGCCATCCTACCTCGCGCTCGCAAGAATCGACTTTTTACCCTTTTTTAGAATATGATATAGAAACGACTCTAGGTTCTATAAAAAGTCGATGTAGCTATTAGGAGTATACTAAAGTACAATAATATAGCAGGGCTGAAGCCCTAGAAGCGTGGTTGTTTCGTAATATAAGAGAGTTGTTTTCCTGAGTTCCTGATTTCGCACTTTTTTTTATGTTCTCGGCTGCCCGCATTTTTAACACAAGTTATGAATATCGCTGTACAGTAGTTCTGGCGCACACACATATTTTGCATGGTGGACTCTGAATGCGCCAGATTACTGCATTCGGGGTGGTACTTGCGTTGCAATCAACGTGCGGCCCCAACGTTCCTTATACTCGTTACGAGTCAAGCTGACATTGTGAGTGTAGATCCTTGATTTGTAGGTGCGCATTCTGAGTCAAACAGGCTAATAAGCTTTAACTCGGCCCAGTTAGAGCATCTACTTATACCAGCGATATGCATATGGTACCTCGGGTACCCACCTCGAGTGAACGCTTTCTTTTGTTGATCGATACTCTGGCAGGGCCGCAGAGTTGGTTCCGAGATTGATTTAAAATTAGCATACAAGGTATCAAAATTACCAATCGTGCTTCCTAGCAATAACTATAAAGTTTTCTCGGGGCTTTTATAGAAATAATCCGCCGGCTTGAGTATCATCAATTGCATGGGGTTATGCCTTGACTGTCAGGGCCTCGATTGTTGATGATTTGCATCTGTTTGATGATGTCTTTGAAGTCGATGCGTGAAAAGCTAAGTACCAGAATACACTTTTTTAAATCAGTTGCCGGCAGTAACTTCCCGGCGCTCCTTACATACCATTGAGCTTCTCAGTGAAAGGGTACTATGAAGAAACACACGGCCACCTCTCTTTTTGCCTATCAGATGGAATAGCAAATGATATGCTTGGTTCTTTGAGTCTCAATTTGATCCAGTTATCCTCAGTCACTGCATCCACTTAGATCAGCTTTGAGTGCACGTTTTTTCTTTGGCCACTCTCTGCTCTGCTCTGGAAGGAATAGATCGTCATAAAAAATAACCAGCATAAAAAAGCGGAAGAAGGCGATCAACTAGCTATAGACCCAAAGATCCTGGTGAGCCAAAATAGTATATTAGAGAAGCGGCTCTCTCTACTATGGTGACTTGCCCTGCCCTCGCCGTTACTCTTTCTTCTCTCTTCAGGACGGTCTCCTTCGACTGCTTTTTCTTTACTCGTTCTAGCAATATCTAAGATTACACTTATAGTGGTGGGACAGCTATTTAGAAAACCCTTTTGGCCTTTGGGGCTTCAACTCATCACTTAAACGTAACTATTTCTGGCGACTTTATTCCTGTAATGGAGTGCCAGAATCAAATGAGAAAAGACGACTTTGACGGTATCCATGAGAATGAAATTCAGGTTCGATTTCTGGAAATGATCCATGGGAAGTCTACTTACACAGAAAAGACAAACAGAACACTATGGTTTCACCTGAACACCCTATTTCTCTTCACCAAATCAGACATCAAGACGACCCTACTTCCGCATACAGTATTCGCGATCTCTCTTGTCCTCCATGGCGCACATGCGGAAAGTATCTTGGTTGGAGACAACTTGAAATGGAGATTTCTTTTCATGATACTCTGGATATGGGTTCATTTGCTCATATTTGCTATCTCAAACCAGAGACTTCCCGCGTGTATAGTGGAAGACACAGCCAACAAATCATGGAGACCTCTCCCATCGCATCGAATTTCAGCCTCTGAAGCACTGACGCTTCTTCGAACAATAGTCCCAATAGCAATGGGTCTTAGCATCCTTCTAGGCAGCTTTGAAACCAGTGTAACGCTTATGACTTTCGTTTGGCTCTACAACGATCTTGAAGGCAGTGGAGCTGGGCCCTGCCAGCGGAATATTCTGAACGCAGCAGGATACTCATGTTTTGGCTGGGGGGCAGTTTCGGTGTTGGTTGGTGGCAGTTTGAATCGATTGCTGTTAAGATGGTTACTTCTTCTGGCTGCCGTGATTACCACTACGGTGCATGCGCAGGATTTTCCGGACGTTGAGGGCGACGCCAAATCTGGAAGAGAGACCATGCCATTGCGGTATGGCCAGGCAGTTCCACGCTATGTACTTTCTATTCTGTCGATTTTCTGGTCCGCGATATGCCTGGCTTTCTGGAATATTGGTTCTCCCCTGGTATGGGCCGCTCCAATGCTCATTGGTGGTACTATGGCTGTGATGACAGCCTTTCGATGGAATCAATGGTACGATATATGGGTGTGGAGACTGTGGTGTCTTTGGATTTGTATTCTGTATATCCTACCGAGTTTTAGCTGTTAATAGCTTAGTAAAGATAAGAGGTGGTCAATTACATTTACAAGATATTGGTCTTAAGCGAGCCACCCAATTTCATTAGAAAAGGGGCTGGGAACACAACACCAACCACAGGCAAAACTCAACATAAGGAAATATCCTAAGCATGTAAATACGACACGTTCATCTATTCAGGTCTAAGAAACATATGTTATATTACATTAATAGATTTATAACTGTGCTTATATTCTTTTGCTTCCTCTTATTTTGTATAAACCATGAGGGTTTTTACTTAGAATCTTGTAGGGCTCCCAACCAGGTATCTGAGAAATTTAGTGTCTTCTACATTAAAAATATGTAACAGTAAGAAAACCTTTTGTGCTAAAAGAATTTCGGGACCCCGAAAACCCCAAGGTATCCTTGAGTACTACCAATAAAAGTCGAGTTCTAAAAGTAAGTATCGAGTTACTACTATCCTAGTGGTGCTAGTATCGAGTTTCGCCTGTGTTCCACTCCTTGCTCCCATGTTTCATGATATACGCTGATCCTTCTACCAATGTACCTTAGCGATAACTATAACCGCTGCACTAAGTAATGCCTACCTACAGTGGCATCGCCGTCCGTGTCGAACTATTGCAGTGTGTTCACAGAGTCACATTTTCGTGTGCCTAACCGCACTATCCATCCATATGATTCGATGGATTTCGAAACAGCAGCCTTCGCGGGTTCGGGATATGCTCGTTAGTTCATCCCTACAGGCTTCACAAGGATACGTCTAACCAAGGCGCAGCAGTGTACTGTGATATCATATATGAATTTAGGAAAAGGAGTGCCATGAGTTAGGTTGGTTCGGTACGACTAGCTCGCCAAGTTTCTGAGTTTTGGTTATTTTAGATTGGTGTTGAAAACAAACCTGGCGACTCTGCGGAAGCAATCGAGAGCATGACTGAACTCGTCAAGGGCACCTCAGTAGCCGTTAGCAAGACAATTTGTTTGAGAGTATTGCGTGATTCTGATGGAAATCTGCGATCAAGAGCATCGA
This sequence comes from Hymenoscyphus occultus, assembly GCA_900536445.1. Lineage (NCBI taxonomy): Eukaryota > Fungi > Ascomycota > Leotiomycetes > Helotiales > Helotiaceae > Hymenoscyphus > Hymenoscyphus occultus. The sequence goes on from UNPT01000051.1 coordinate 45,352, forward strand.
TATAAAGCCTTGAGTGTCCCTGTAAAGAATATTAAAACCCCTGCCATATTTTCACGAGAATCATATAATCTCGTCTGATTTTCACAGAATGCTGGGTACGCTAGGCCAGATCGATGTCTATTAGGAGTCCAAATGGAAAATAGTTGAGGCTATGTCATCCTAGATGTCGCGATATCCGTGCAAACGATAATGAAAGAAATTGGTTGGAACAACTCTTAGACGGAAGCATGTCGTGACCTCCACACCATGAACCATAGGTGATGATTAGCAAAATTGGGCCCATAACAGGAAATAAATTGTAATCATCAGGCTCGCGGGTATAATATAATATCGTCGCATCTCACTATGGGTGGGAGGACGAGCGCACGTGGGGTGGTGGGCCAAGACTCGTAGCCAAACCCATCTCGCTTAACGTAAACAACAACAATGTCCAAAAATTCCAAAAAGTCCCCCGAAACCCAAAAAGAAAAAGAAAAAAGAATTCAACCTGACTGGCAAAAGAGTTCGACCCGGCCCGCTCTAAGTGTCTCTATTTACCCTTGTCGATACCAATTCCAGTCGTGCTTTTCTTTCCACTAGGGTAGGGAGCGTTCCACTTTACCAGGTGGCCGAACTGGTGGCGCCCACGCCGGGGCCCATTGGTGAGAGCAGACCGTCTTATTTGTGTTGTTAAAGGAAATCTGTGGGTGTGGGGTGGATAGGTGGACCCACTCTGATGAAGGCATTCGCGATTCGCGACGCGTCTGTACTGGCTGCCAGTGGCAAGATACTGGCAGAGTTCACCCGGACGCCACACCAAAATTGTTAAATGAAATACAAACAATTTTGTTACGCTTGGGAATAATCATACTAGATTGAGCTCTTGTACAACCAACTTGAAGTGTATTCGGTGGTGCTCGTGAATATCAAGACCTTTTGGTTTCATAACATGATAAGGACTTTCCAAGCTCAAATCCAGTATCAGCATTCAAAACTGATGTATCTGAGGATTACATGTCTTTATTAGCTTATGATCCTAAACTACCTTTTCCCACAGGTGAAGCATGAATGAAGTGAGAATTATACAATCCAATCAGCTCACGATCGCAAACCTCCAAATTCGTACAAGTGAAGCAAGATTAGACCATGGGGAATCTCCTCAACCAATCAGCTTCCAATCGCAAACAGCAAATTCTCGCAGGTGAAGCCAGAAGATGGGATTTGGTACAATCAGCTTGCGATCGCAAAATGACCAAAAATTGCGATGTGCAACAAAACCTATTTCATGCCTCTCTTGGGTAAGGTGAAGCTTGAAAAAGGGAAGGGTGGTTTGCGATCGGACGGTGATTGGATGGAAATATGCTTCACTTGTAATGATTGACGCGTTCTAGTGAGGGCGTTGTGATGTGACGATGGTAGGAGAAATGAATTTCAAGGGAGCATGGGGGCTGCATGGTAAGCGAGTGTTTTCCTGGAGGTCTTCATCTGAGTTATGACATCCTACCTAGATTTCACTTGCTCCTATGCGTTCTGGAATACAAATCCACACTCCTCCTCTGAACAACCCCGAAATTGCCTTCTTGCCACCAGGGTAAGCTGTGAGAGGTCGTTTCTGAAGTTCCCATTTCTTGTGAAGATCATTATACAGATAATTGGAGCTTTGATACCGGCTTCTTTATCACCCAAAATCATTATATAACTGAATATGAACCCATTTCAACGTATGAAAGGGATGAACTGCTGCACTGCTGTTCTTCGTGATGTCAAATAATAATATCAAAGCAATGGAGCTATTAGGGTCAACTCGCTTATGCCATTGTCGCCTCATCAAGCTTCTGGAATTGCGTTTGTAGAAAAGGATGATTTACCTTAGACACTGCAGTGTATACATGAGAAGATCAAGCTTGGTGAGTGAAATACTTCTGTGGTCTCATTACATTAATGTGATATTCACGCAAGATGTCTTCGACGATCTTGTATGTGCAGATTGGAGATGGCTGGTCTTCATATCCCCTAACACTGCTTACTATCTTGGAGAATTCAGTAACCACAGTATACGGTTGGGCTAGTGCTTCTTAGTCGTGGAGTTTTGCGCCGATTGTTAGGTAGAGCTTTTGGTGATTTCAATATGTTACACTTTTCAGTGCTGTTTCTCAATCCTCATTTCAACGGCACTTTAATGGCTTGTTTTTGGAAGAAGCCTAGATCAAACTTCGAAGGGCTGTACTCAATTCCAGTCAGTTATACAATCAATCTGTAGAGAAGACAGACGAATTCAGGGAGTTTAAAGATAATGTGAGTTTTGCACTTTTTGTTACTCTCGTAGAATTATCTGCGAACACCAACGCGCGTCTCGGTCAAATCGGCTTATATATATACAAACTATTAGGACGACAGAATATTCCGGACGGCATTTTCAAGTACCGCGTGGAATCACGGATGACTCAATGGATATGGAAAATAACCTGGATATTGTATGTATTCACATTTTGTCAAATATAGCAGAAATAGAATCCAGCATAGCAAGATTCGGAGAAGCTTTGGGGGATTCTTTCATTTTCATGAGTGGATTGCTCCATTGCTTCAATAAGAATTTGAGGCACGAGAATCAAAATTTTATTGAGCACTCGAGAGAAAGAAGCTCTGCACTTGGTATTTTTTGCTGTCTTAAACCCCAGTGTCGAGGAGGAAGGTGAAGTTTCATACCGCTGAATTCGCTTGGGCCTTCGGCTTGTGAGTCAATCCACTTGTGACTCGACCCCACCAAAATAAATTCCCAAAAAGACCCCTCCATCCTCAACCACAACAATCTACATTCAACACAGCCAAACAACAGCGCAATCATGGCGGACGCAGCAGCACAAAGCGCACCCGCTCCTTCCAAGGAGACAGCCGTGAACCTCCAACTCGATGAGGTCACTGGCGAAATGATCTCCAAGTCCGAATTGAAGAAGCGCCAAAAGAACCGCCAAAGGGAGGAGGAGAAGCGCAAGAAGGAAGCCGCCGCTCCTCCCAAGCCTGTCATGGTCAAGAAGTCGAATGCCGAGGCGGACGAGAAGGAGTTGAACCCAAATGTAAGAATGCGCCTTCCATTGGAGCTTATCGTGACGGATTGATACTGATTGCGGGGTATAGCAATATTTCGAGATCCGTTCGCGCACCATCAACAAACTCCGCCAAACCAAGAACCCAAATCCATATCCACACAAGTTCCATGTAAACTACGATTTGCGCAAGTTTGTTAAGGAATACGAGTCTTTGAAGTCAGGAGAACACAAGAAGGAGGTCGAAATCCGACTTGGAGCCAGAATCTTCAACAAGCGTGCGTCCGGTAACAAACTTGTATTCTACGATGTTCGCACAGAGGGTGTCAAGGTACAAGTTATGTGCCAGTCACAGGAGGCCAAGGAGGGCGGTGTTCCATTTGCTGATCAACACGAGCATTTGCGACGAGGTGATATTATCGGTATAGTGGGGTACCCAGGACGAACTGCACCAAAGAACAAAATCGAGAAGGGAGAGGAGGGAGAACTTTCTATCTTTGCTACCGAGATCATTCTCCTGACTCCATGTTTGCACCAACTTCCCGACGAGTACTACGGATTCAAGGACCAGGAGCAGAGACACCGTAAGAGATATCTGGATTTGATCATGAACGATCCTACACGAAATGTCTTCTTGACCAGATCTAAGATGATTACCTACATTCGAAAGTTCTTTGACGATCAGGACTTTGTCGAGGTTGAGACACCAATGATGAACCCAATTGCTGGAGGAGCTACTGCAAAGCCATTCATTACCCACCACAACGATCTCAACATGGACATGTTCATGCGTGTAGCGCCTGAATTGTACTTGAAGATGCTTGTCGTTGGTGGCTTAAACAGAGTATACGAGATGGGACGTCAATTCCGAAACGAAGGTATTGATCTCACTCACAACCCCGAATTCACAACCTGTGAGTTTTACATGGCATACGCCGACGTTTACGATATCATGGACATGACCGAAGCGCTCGTTTCTGGCCTGGTTAAGCACATCACTGGCGGTACCACCACCAAATTCCATACTCAACACGGAGAGGAGTACGAAGTCAACTGGGCCGCCCCTTGGAAGAGAATTGAGATGATTCCCGCTCTCGAGGAGGCAACTGGCGAGAAATTCCCACCCGGAGACCAACTTCACACCATGGAGACCAACGAGTTTTTCAAGCGCGTTCTTAAGAAGATGAAGCTTGAATGCTCACCACCACTCACAAACGCACGTATGTTGGACAAATTGGTCGGCGAATACCTCGAGGAGACCTGCATAAACCCCACCTTCATCACCGGTCACCCTCAAATGATGTCCCCCCTTGCCAAATACCACCGCAGCAACCCAGGCCTCTGTGAGCGTTTCGAGGCTTTCGTCTGCAAGAAGGAGATCGTCAACGCATACACTGAGTTGAACGACCCCTTTGACCAACGTCTCCGTTTCGAGGAGCAAGCCAACCAAAAGGAGCAAGGTGATGACGAGGCACAGATGATTGACGAGAATTTCTGCCAGAGTTTGGAGTTTGGTTTACCACCCACCGGAGGATGGGGTATGGGAATTGATCGATTGGTTATGTTCTTGACCGACAACTACAGCATCAAGGAGGTGTTGGCCTTCCCATTCATGAAGGAGGATACCCACAAGAAGCCTGTTCTGGCTGCTGAGGAAGTTGGAATTCAGCCACAAGCTGAAGAAGGGATCCGTAAGTACTTCTTCTTTTCCTGGAGGCATTGGTTAAGTCAGTGGAGATCCTGGCTAACGAGTTGGTTCTAGCTCACAAATAAGTCAAGATATTGTTTGCGCTACTGTAGATGATTTCAATTCTTTAAAAAATGAATGAATAAAGTAAAAATGAAACTTTCAGATAGTGTACAGAGTAGAGAATCGTCCTTATCATGACTGTGCCTGCTCTAATTGTATGGGGGAATCTAATAAAACGTCACCCATGGTTACATCGCTAATCAAACACAATATATACAAAACACTCATCGTTACCGTTCATGCTCTTCGCTTCATGCCTTTCGCGAAGGTCCTCGTTTGCTCATAGAATTGAGCTGTGGCCTCAAAGCCACAGGCTTGGTACGTTTGGCACCGTGTTCTATAGCGCGGCGAGTGTGAGTATTCAAAGCAGTAGTTTTGAGGTTGTTCTGAATTAATCGCCACGTTCGGGTAGGTATCCATGTTCTGCTACCCAGAACCAAAGCACCAGTCAAAAGGGCTAGACTGCCTGCTTGATGGGTGGCTGCTAGATGTGTAGGAACGAGGTAAATCAACGTGCTGATTCCAAGTGCTGCTTGCAGAAACACTAGGTGCACAACACCCAATATTCCTTTTCGGCAATTGATGGGTAGAGCCGCCCTGACTCGTGGGTTGAATCGTGAGTATGCCCATAGTGATAGGATGGCTGTGAAAGTTGTCGTAGCTAAGATTCTGTGATCAAGCTGTACGAGAGAAGGGTTCTCTAACATGTTTCGCCACCATATATCACTGCCATCTTCCTTTCTTGAGTAGAACTTGTCAAAAAGTTCTGCTTTTGGTGGGGTGAGACCTACGCCCATGCGTGGAAATTCGTTGTATATCATTCCGGCATCAAGACCAGCTACCAACCCACCCGACATGGCAGTAACGAAGATGAGAAGTACAAGGCCCGCGACGGATTTCCGGAATATAGACAGTGTACCTGATGAGAGGTTTAGTAACTGAGCGTGAGCTCGTTCTGCATTTGTGAGAAGAGATCTGGTTCGTAGGATTGCCAGGCCGTTCCAAAGCATTGCAGTATAGCATATGAAGGCAGTTCCAAGATGTGCGGTAAGTCTATATTGACTCACTCTTGGGTGTGAGCCGGGCGCAAACAGGTCGTCCTTTAAGCCGGATTTTACCATCCACCACCCTAATGCACCTTGGACACCAATCAAACCCGAGATACCGAGGAGACGAATAGACATGTTGGCAGAAACCTTTCGTCTTGCAACAAAGTAAATTGCTGGTATAACGAACGAGAGCCCTACAAATCGCCCCCAGAGTCGATGGCCCCATTCCATGAAGTATATCTTTTTGAACTCTTCGAGAGTCATGTGTGGATTAAGGAGTTTGAATTCGGGGGACGCGCGGTATTTCTCAAACTCGGAATCCCAGTCTGCTGGAGAGAGGGGTGGTAGAGAACCTGTTACTGGTTTCCATTCTGTGATACTGAGACTATTGTAGTTGTTAGCAACGACATAACTTTTTCCCAGCATTGAACATACCCCGACTCTGTTAATCGAGTAAGTCCTCCAAAAACCACAATTCCAAAAACACTAGCTGCGCTCGCCAACAGCCAGTATGCCACAGGCTTTGCGGTGACAGCTGGGAAGAATTGCTTTTTGGCTTGTGATTTTGAGTCACTCAAAATGGACTGGCTCAGAGCTTTCAGAGGCGATATTCTTCGAGAAGCACCCTCTTTCCACTCGGGAAAAGCGGCAGAGCTGCTGTTGAATCGAATTGTTCTCGAGATCTTCGATGTAATGGGCAGCCTCAATCGCCCCAATGGACTCGCTTGCTTGGTGCATTGGGGACTTATGAAGAAATAGCGAGACAGCCTGGGCGCTGCCCTCCGAAGACCGGGGAGAAGTAAAGACATTGCATAAGGAATTTGCCCTCATGCAATGGGTGATGGACAAAGAGTCGAGTAGATCCAGAGTCGACAGTCGAAGTGGGATGATTTTGATAATCTGACTTCCCGCCCGACAATCACCCTTCGGCTCGTCATCGGCATCGGAGCCCGCAATTGGCCGATCGTGGGTATTGAGCCAATGAAAGACAGCCTACCCCAACGAATACTTAGCCAAACTGCCCAAGCTTCGTAAAAAATGGGGATGGTCGAGGATGGTCAAGGCTGAAGCGGCACAGTACGTAGTAACAGTGCCGCAAGGCTCAGCATCTCAGGGGTCCAATCGGTGCTGGTGCACTTCCAATTCCTGCGCCGAACCCCAACCACACGATTTATATCCAAGTACTCCGTCCTCGTATGTAAATCTTACACAGGACAGAATTCCACTCTCAGAATCCTATGACCTACCTATGACTTAGCAAAGTCCATCACATCCTCAAAACTCCCAGATAGTCGTACGTGGAGCCGCAGATTTCAAGCTGCAAGCTCAATGCGCCAGAACCCAAGTCTACTCGTACGGCCATAATTACGACAACTCCAATGCCCATGCCCCATGTTTTCACCACGAAATACGGAAGCCCCTAATCCCTTCCGCCCCGCTGTACAATACCTGCTTTCTGCCGCCAAAAAAGCACACGGACAAGGCACAACACCAGACGGCCATCGGAAAAGCAGTTCGTCGGGAAGCATTGATGCAGACGAGCGCCCACGATCCAGAATGTCCTCCTACCAACCCAAATCCTCCTCAGAGTTGCGGTCCACATCGATACCCTTGATCAGTATTTCTCGGTCGCCCTCCCCATATCAAAGAAGACAATCGGATTCGAATCCAACGTCAGAAACTGATGATGATGACTGGGGAGAAGGCGCGACCTCGAGGCAATTACTGCCTCCGGATGGGTACAAGTTGACGGGCTGGAAAGCCCTGATATACGGAGGAGGCTTAGGACAGTGGCTTTTCACGACGTCTCTTGGATGGGCGTTCTATATTGGCGTACTGGTCATCTGGCTGGGAGGATGTCAAATTGGCCTGATCGTCATGAACCGAATCATCCTGTGGAGTGGGTACCTCCAGGAAAACTATACGTCCCACACGAAGCTGATGGTTTTAATAGCGGGAGTCTACAAGTTTCCTTATCCCCTCACGACGACTCTATTTGAGATGCTCAATACACACTTCTGGATCATCCTATCGGCATACATTACACGATGGGTGAGTCCATGGCTGGTGAGCGCTGGGGTGTCGTCAATGATTGCACCCTCGAAGCCACTCCAATCGCAATCTTCCCAGGGCTTTCGTGGTCTGCAGAAAAATGGCGATGGTCTTCTGGCCTCTGTTGTACGCTGGACATCAAGCTTCTCCGGCGGTATTTCTGGCGGGGGGCTGTTTGAGTTTGAATGGGCCGTAGCGAAGCAAGTTCTGCCATTGGCCATTATCTTTGTCATAAAGGTCGCTCTGAGTAACCTATCATTCGCCTACGCGCAACTCCAGATTTATACTCTGGCACGTATTGGCATAGTACCATTTTCTCTCATTTTCACGTCGGTCCTTAATGGAACCTCTCACAGTGTAGCAACACTCTCTTCCTCCCTTACGGCCACACTTACCCTTCTTGTTGCCCTCTGTCGTGCCAATGTGCGGGTCACTTGGGAGAGTATTGTGGCAGGTGTCTTTTCCTCCATGTTCGTCGCACTATATCCGGTGCAAATTTTACGAACATACAAGTCTCTCGTAGCTTCCCTGGTTCCTCAAGGAGAGCTTATTGGTACATTTCCATCTTCAAACGCCCCTGCCGACTACTCGGGATCTCGTGAGGAAGCACGAGCTTATTGGAGATTACTGCATTACACGTCAGGACTTTCTATTGTCATATTTGTCCCAATCGTCTTTCTCTCGGGCGAAGTCACGAACATTTCGCGGAATTGTTACTTTCTGGATGTCTTTTTCCATTGGTTGATGGTTCTATGCGGTGGACTAGGTAGTTGGGCCGTGTTTTTCAGCACAATTGCTTTGACCAGAGCTACGAGTCCACTTACGACAACATTTCTCTTCATACCAAGAGCGGCTTTCTTGCTACCAATCATGGCAGGATTCAAGATGCCAAACTTTGCGTGGATTGGGATTGGTATGTGTTGGGCGAGTTGTGCCTGGTTTTTGAGGGGTCGCAGAAGAGAAGGAAGACCAATGGAGAGGTTAAGATAAGGTATGGAATTTTGATGTTTGTTGCATAGAAGCGAAGGCGTATTTGTTGAATTTTTGGCTATATAACGACGGCCAATGCTTTTCTGTATAAATCTATGAGAGTACAAGAATTAATGAAATCTGGCCTGCTGACTAGATGTTCATTGGTAAAGCTGATCTGTCTCCTTTTCGGTGAAATTTGTCCTTCCTGATTTGCTTGTCATTGTTGTGCGTGTAACTTCCGTGTCAGTTTATGACCATTGAAAGAAAAAATTCTCTTTGGCATAAAAGCATAGTTCATATTAGCTAAATTCTACTTTTCAGCCTCAAATTTGGTGGTCAGAGTTCCGATATGAGGTAAGATTTCCACGGCAAACTCATCACCCTCTCTGAGATACTCTTTTGGATCAAATGAAAATCCAACACCGGCCGGGGTTCCCGTCAAGATGATAGTTCCAGCTGGAAGAGTAGTACCTTGTGACAAGAAAGAAACGATTTTCGGAACTGGGAAAATCAAATCACTATCGCACGATTAGTTTCAATACAACCATATCCACTCGAGAAGTGGAAAACATACTCAATCCCACAATCCTGCAACACCTTCCCATTCTTCAACCCCCTAATCCTAAACTTCCCTGCATCCCCAATCAACTTCTGACTCACAACCACCGGTCCAATCGGGCAGGCGCCATCAAATCCTTTGCTATAGCTCCATTGCGATTGCGCGAATTGGCTTGTGCGACTGCTTACATCGTTGCTGGCTGTGTATCCTAGGACGTAGTCGAGGGCTTCTGCTTCCGTGACGTCTTTGCATTTCTTGCCGATGATTATTACGAGCTCCGACTCGAAGTCGCAGCAGTCGTCGGCGAGGGTCGATTTGGGGATGATGGTTGGTGCGGGGTAGGGGTCTGCGAGGGAGGTGGAGGGTTTCATGAAGACGGTTGGGACGGTGGGGATGGCCATTTTGGCTTCTTTTGCGTGTTGGACATACTGTATTTTTTATTACTTGTGAGGTTTTGTAAGTAGAAATCTGGAAAATGGGGGGTAGTTACGTTAAGACCGATACAGCGGATTGTTCCAACTTCGGATGCTGTAAGAGGGGAGAGCACTTTGGAGATTATCTCTGTCTTCCCTGTTGGGGAACCGGGTGAGAGGATGGAGGAGCCGCTGTAGACTTTGACTTCTACATCTTTTGATGCTCGGGTCTCGGCTCCTACGTCTACATCTGGACTTGCTGGCTCGCCGATGAGGACATCGCTCGAGGATTTGGGAATGAATCGAACGAGACCTGGGAATTGTGAGTGGAAGACTTGCTCATGTGGGACGGTTGGTGCTCACGGTTGAAAGATGGGATGGACATTTTGAAGTTTCTCAACATGGAATTTTTCTCGACAAATTCAGTGTATTCAATCAAGAAGTATCCAAAAGCTGCAGAAGAAGAAAGATGATGGAGGAATACAGTTCCCCCGGAATCGGCTTCCGGAATCGACTTTATGCGCTTGATGGATATTCCTGAACGTCCAACGATCCACTAACTTTATAACTGGAAATGGTACTTGGCAACGGCAAGTCAAAATGAGCCCCACCAAACACCCGGAAACCAAAGAAATGGCCGCAAGGAGCAAGTTGAGAAGTGGACGTTGGTGGAGTGAAGTTTCTACACGTGATAGTCACCCCACATCGCGGGGTAATTCTCTCACCTGCATCCCGAGATTCACTTCCGGGTGAGGGTAGAGCCACGCAATGGCTGAGAGATCCATGTTCCATGTATCTCAGATCTAGGTATATCAAGAATATTTAACAAAGGCTTGATTTCAGAACTTTTCTTGGATTTCACGAACCACTTTACCCAAATTTTTTAAATATGGCAATAGCACCTGTTGATTCTGGATATCTCCAGGCTTCGGACCCCACTAAGCCACGTTCGGACGCAGCAGTCCCATTTCGTGATATCATACCGGCTCCTACTCATCCCCGCATCGCAGGAATTGAGAATCATGATGCGTTGAGTTGGTGTGAGTCGAGGAGACAGATTGAAGCTCCTGCTTGGTTGATCAATCGACTTGACGAGAAGAACTTGGAGAAACCGTACAAGGGATTTACATCCGATGGAAATGTGAGAGAAGGGCTGTATAAATATGCCGAGGACGAAGGTGCTCCTACTGAGCTAGTTGCTGAGAAGGTGAAGAGTCTTTTGAAGGTGTTGAGTGAAGAGCAGAGAAAAGAGGTGTGTTGTGGGGAAGTTACGGATGATAAATTCAGATTATGGTCGAATCCGGAATTATATATGAATCCAGGTATAATCACATCACCCCTAATCTATGTGACCTAACAAAAGTTCAGGCGGTCTTCGACTCGATGAACACACACCAGAAATCCAATCCGCAATCCACACCATCCTCAAATCCTCCTTTTCCAAAGAAGGCTACGAAAAAGTCCTCGGTTGCTGTCTCACCAACGACTTCCTAGGGCAGCTAGTAAACGGGAAAAAAGTACTAAACGAACACTCCTATAACTTCCGTCTCTTCGGAACCCCTTCTCTCACCTCGCCGTGGGGATACACATTCTTTGGCCACCATCTGTGTCTTTCAGTCGCATTCCTAGGGAAGCGTATGGTCATAGGTCCAACGTTCATGGGCGCAGAACCAGATAGAATCGATGAAGGGCCTCATGCGGGATTACGACTCTTCCGAAGCGAGGAGATGGAGAGTTTGAAATTAATGCAGGGCCTTCCTAAAGAGTTGCAGGACAAGGCTACTTTGAGTAAGGGAATGGATGGCAAGAGTTTAGCGGAGGATCGATGGAATCCTTTTGATGAGAGACACTTGGGGGGTGCGAGACAGGATAATAGGGTTGTCCCATATGGTAATCCTGCCTCTATTCCTTTACATCATATGATGTGTTAACAATATAACAGAAGGCTGTCCCGTATCCCTCTTCTCACAAGAAAGCCAGGAGGCAATCATCAACCTCTTCCTAGCATTCAACGAATACTACCCCGCCTCGGTACTCAAACATCGCGTCGAGCTATTCAAAGCTCATCTGAATGAGACGTACTTCTCCTGGATCGGAGAGTTCGGCGACGAAGATCCTTACTATTACCGTATTCATAGTCCCGTTGCATTTATGGAATTGGATTTTCACTGTGGGAGTAAGTCTTTTCTGAGAATAGGTTGTTGGATGGTTTCTTGGATAGTAATGCTGATTTGATTTGTCATTATAGTTTTCTTGACGAATACGAGTCCCGCGAGATGTCATATCCATACTATCAATAGACTTCCTAACAGAGGCGATTATGGACGGGCTTTGATTGAGCAGTAGACTCTCTCCATTACAATAATCAAATTCTTCGGTGGCTTATTAAAGTTATCAAATTTACATATACATTCTCACAGATATTTTAGATAGTTGGAACGGCTTATGTAGAGGACGAAAATGCATTTTGTATTCAACTTATTCATATATCTCTTTTCATTCATCCCTCTGGGACCGTAGCCTATTCAATGGTAGTCACAAGAACTAATGTATCAGACCAAGGCTAATTTGAACGACTCTGGTTATGTGGTGGTCAGCGACTATGTGATCTTTGTATTGGCGGTTTCGGTTACTCACGAATTTAATTCTTCTTTCTAATTCTATAGCTTTAATTTGGGCAAACGCCTCTCTTCCTTTCTTTTCCTACCAGCTACCCCTCTTCGCTGCAAAAGATGCGGTACTCGCTTCGAGAACACACTTACCCACTTCTCGCTTCTCCTAGTACGATTAATTAAGCGACGACGCGTCTTACGCGCTACACCTACTCTATTCTATTCACTCCTGTACCTCCACCCCCTCTAATCTCAATTTCACTCCCTCCCCATCACCATCTATCTCCCCTTCCCACCAAGAAACTAGAAAAACCATCCAATAAAATTCAAAAAAAACAAGCTCAGGGCTCGGACTAACTCTACATCCCTACATCTCTATGACTTAGTCGAGTTCAGGAAGTTGGTTTATCTCGCAATATCAGTGGCCCCTCCACTTGATCATTTCTACTGATTTGCTGGGAGGAAGGGGTGTTATTTGTCGATATGAAAGTTTAGGGGAGCTTTTTGTCCTGAGATATTTGCCCGCTATTCGTGGATTCTGTACGATGGCTTTCATCGCTATTGGGGGGTTAATTAGACGATTTGAACTGTTATCTATTCTATTCGAGGCTGTTTCACGATCTTCATTTGATATGGATGAGAAATAGAGCTTTCCATTCAAATCTTTTGGGCGTCTTTTGAAGGTAGATAAGAGGTGATGAATTGTGTCTCCTCTCGCTTAAATAGAATATAGAACCTTGGATATAATATCAAAGGACGCCTGGACAAGCGGAAGTCTCTAGAAGACTAGCGCCACGCAGCAGAGATAGGGTGTTAGGTCGTCTCACTGTCTTAGGCGGTCCGTGACAGTTACACCAAACGGAGGAATTAATAGAGAAATATATACGTAAAATAAAAGAGACGATCTGGTATTCACGTTTACAGGAAAAGCAATTGATTCACATGATTCATGTTAGTTAGATATAAAAGAAATATTGTTAAAAGAAATCAATTTACATTTAAAGGTAACACTCAGAGAACAACACTTACTTACAGCATCGTGAGAACATCTCTATCTCTCATACCTTCCCATCATCCTTCTGCGCCCCATCAGAATCCCGATAATAAGCATCAAAATCAAAAAACTGCTCAAGAGAAGATTCCTCAACCTCTAAATACGACATGACGAAAAGCCAACTGTCTATCCGTGACGGAAGGAACGACGATCTCCTCGTCTGGGACTTCTGGGTGCGTGACGGTTCGGATTTGTGATTCTATCATCTTTAGAAATTCAAGTTGCTAGATGGATGGTTAGTTTGATTTTGAAAATTTGGGTTGGAGTTGGGGGAAGGGGTTGTGTGGTTGCTGGGCTTTTGTGGGGGGGGGGGGGGGGGGGTATTTGTGTAGAAGGATTGCGATTGTTCTTTTTGGCTGGGGGGTTGAGAAGATAAAGGATTAGGGTATAGAATGGAGGGTTATTGTTAATCGTGGCTCCTTTGTTTTCTTTTTTCTTTGTAGGAGGAGGGAAGTGGGATTGTTCCTTTCCCCTTATTGTACCCTCGCTTAGATCTTGGCGTGAGATTGTGGTGACGGAAATCATCCTTTTCTTCTGGGAACCTGTTTCCCAGAGTTTGTAGAATAGCTTTTACGAGTATGTAGCGTCTTGAAATAGAAAATAAAGAAGTGTGTAGAAAGCATTATTCCATGTCTACAGAACAACCAGGGATCTTCGTGGGACCAGAAAACGAATGATGGATTTCAGGGTTTGATATATATATTCAACTAACGGCAAAGATAGTAGTCGCAAACCCATCCCACGCGATCTTCGAAGACAGTACCCCCGAATTATCATAGAACTCATTCCCCGTAACAAAAAACGGCCCCACATATTCACAATGTCGAACAGGAAGCTCATGTAGCTTCGCAAGGGAGTCTTTCCTCTCGCTCTCCTCGCCTTTAAACTCACGATGTGGGCCGCCAAAAGAAATCTTCTCTCGGACAGCATCACACGTCTTCCGATCAAGATCATCCTCTCGATACCGGAACAAGAACGGTGACCAAAACGTTGCCCCAGATCTCATCGGTCCGATTTCCGTATTCAGTATCCCGACTACAAAGTCCCCTAGCTTAGAAAAGCACGAGACGAGGGCGAGTTCCCCGCTGCTCATGCGAGCTAGTGCTCTATTCTCGAAGAATGATATCTGGGCGAAATTCTCGCTGGCGCAGAGGATGAGCCAAGCATCAATGGTGTGTTTTGGATTCGGTGTTTGGTATTGCTTATACATGATGCATTCGAACACATACTTTATCCTGTGTTCTTCCTCTGGGTCTCTTGGTGGGAGTATGTTGTCGTCCTGAATCAGTTCTCGCCATGCGCTATAAATATCACGATACAGCTTTGTGAAATCCATGCCTCTTCTCTGCCAATGGAGGTCTGTTGTGCTTATTTCGACAAACATGGGACGGGCGGTGATATCTTCGGAGAGGGCTTCAAGTCTGGAAGCGAGTCGGGTAATCTTCGAAACTGCGAGATTACGTAGACTGATGGTTGCGCTTCTAGCTACAATATACTCCTTTCCGTGTCCAATATGAGCTAGAAGTGGAGGGTTGCTGATTCGGACAAGAGAAATGTCACCTGAATACGAACCTCCTTGAGCAGTCACTTGATGACCTGCATCTGGAGGATTCAGCATTGGTCTATATGTCGCAGTAGAAGCTGGCTCTCTCAAGTCCGGTGCCCAGGAAGCAAGTCCCGAAAGACGTTTACCAGATTCGTTAACATGGCGCAATAGATGGTAGTTTCCATTCAACTCAAACTGACGACCAGCAAACGAATTGTAAGTCTCAGCGAGAGATTTATTCTTATAGTCTGCTTGAAAAGCACCATCATTCCCATCAGAAGCAAAGCCGACGTGTGCCCATACCAAATCTCGTGGATCGGTTGCTCCAAGTCCACGTCTCGCAGTGACCAGCTCGAGCAAGGTAGACTTACTACCTGACTTTGCATGATGTCTCTTCCGAGCCTGCTGCATTTCCGAGATAAGATTGTATCCTTGAGTGATCTTGCCAGCAAGATTGTTGTAGATTTGAACCGATTTACCGGGCTCTTTTGTATGTCCATCTTCAAATTTAGGATACTTTACCAGCTCAGCGAATATTAAACCTCGATGATCCATTATCTCACCCACGAAAAGATCCCACCTCTCTCGTTGTTTCCCGATTTGAACCCATGGATCCCGAGAAAAGACAAGCTCCTGAAAGACCCAGATACGTCTAAACCAGGGCTTACCTAGAATATCGCCAGCCCTTAAGATGGGATAAAATTTGTCTTTGATGTCGATGCTTGGATCAGGTGTTCCTAGGTAGATGACTGTATGGCTGGCAATTTCGTAGATTCGTCCCATCATAGCAACCTGCTGCGCTTTCTCTTTCTCGCCACCAGCACCTTGATTGATACATAGAGAGTCCGCCCAAAGTCGGAAAGGCTTCTTAGGATCTCTTAAATTCACAAGAGCAGCATGGAAATTCGTAGTGATATTATACGGTTTGTTGTCCAAGAATATCGTTCGAAAAGTGGCCTCTTCATTCTCATCGATCCCCGATCCCCAAACGTAAGACAATGCGGTATAATGGTCGATAATATCGTTGTCGCATTCCGAGAGAGTGGTGTGGATTAAACTGCAATGTATTGCTTCCTTATCCGATGGGGCTGGATGGAGAATGGCTAAACGAATGCCATCTTTTTTGGTAATAGGCTGAAATGAGAATACTTCGCCGCTATACTGGATTGTTGTCATGATTGCCGAAACCCTGATTTATATATAAGATTTGTTCGAAGGTTGCATGGTTAAGCGATTGCATTATCATGAACCACCGAGGGCTCGTCAGGGAGTAGCTATTGGGCCGAAAATGCGTTGGTATATAATGATGCCTCCTGGTGATCCTTCGGTGTCTTAGGATATGAATGTAATATCGCAATCAGTCTGGAAATCATTGTCGCTTGGATTCACTTGAGCTGGACTCTCCTTGAGGAACCGCTGTCGGGGACGGATATTCATTTATCCTAGTTCCGACGATAATCCTCTTCCCCACCAACCTAAAGAGTCTAGCTAATCGAACTAATATCTATAAGTACCTATCTACTCGTACAAAACATCCTTCCCTCAGCCCCATTTTTGGATAGTAGTGATAGCAAATTATCTATTCCGTTTCTATTTCACAACAAGAAAAGTACCGCACAATGGACGAGTTCGCGCAATCTAGAGAGGATGACGATCTTTTCGCGGATGAATTTGAGCCCCTCCCTGAGCCAACTGCGACAATTGATGAAATAAAGCCAGATGTGCATACTCCTCCGCAGAATATACCAGCGCCAATACCCGCGACGATCAATCATCAAACTCCACCTACCGGACCGGCAAGAGGAGGGCATAGAAATAACAGGCGCGATCAAGGCACACAGGATGTGCGACGACAGCGAGGTGGACGAGGAGGCCAGGGACATAACGGATTAGGTCAGTCTCGATATGCGCCTCAGAGTCAAGCTCCTCCAGTTCAACAAGAGAGCAATGCGAATTCGAACCCCGCAACTACCTCTGGACAAGCCTCACAGCCTTCTGCAGAATGGGACGTTTCACCACCACAACCTTCACAAGCCCCAGCAAATACCTCGGATTGGGCGACTACCTCTGGTCAACCATCGCAAGCTGCTTCAAGCACTGCAGAATGGGCAGCAACATCTGGCCAGGCCACTCAACCTCCCCCTCAGCCTGAAATCGCCGCCTCGCCAGTGACTCCCTCCCAGCCATCTAACCATATACCAACAACTCCTCAACAACCCCTTCAAACACGCACACCAGCCGTTCGCGGCGACCGCTCCGCAACAGGCGGACCCCTCCACAAAAAACTCACCGAGGAAGAGCTAACAGCCAAGCTCGAGAAAATGGCCATCATCAATGCGCAAAAAGCCGAGCGACATCGTCTCCAGGAAGCTGACCAAGCAGCGTACGATCGCAAGGAAAAGGAAGCAGCGAAAGAACGTCAAGAGAAAAGTCGGATGGAGCAGAAGAATAGTAGACAGATGGAGATGGAACGCGCGAAGAATAGACAGCGGAAAATCAATGCGCAGGGAGGAAGAGAATGGGATAGTGAGAAAGTAGAAGAGGATATCGTAGATAGGAAGGGCAGAAGTAGCGAATTTGTAAGAGGTGGATTTGGGGGCGTCATTCGAGGACGGGGAGGAGGAATGAGCGGGAACAGAGAAGGCGAGGAAATTCTTGAGGAGAGCGGTAATACAAGGGGAAGAGGTGGTTTTGAGATCAGAGGACGAGGAAGAGGAGGAAGGGGAGGCAGAGGTGGAAAATCCGGGAATTCGCAAACTGTACCTTCTTCTGAGGACTTCCCCTCATTACCGCCATCAACATCTAGCGCAAAGGTCGAGGGGACGAATAAAGCTCCAAACGTAGACCAACCCGCTGGAGCGTGGGCAGACGAAATGGCAACACCAGATGAGGCATCAGAACAAAAATCTTGGCCCGTGGCAGGGTAAAGCAGGAAAAACAAGGAAGGCAAAAGATAGGTAGTAAAAGCATCAACATTCAGGCAGGCGTTTAGGATAAATAGCAGACTCGTCCACGGACAGAGCAATTCAGTCGTAGAACTAGCACGAAATAAATCATTAAAATCATTCCTTTTCTGGCAATGTGTTTATTACATCCAACTCTGATTACAACGCAACCTCCAGAGCATCTCAATGCAATTTTTCAAATCAATTCATGGAAAACATGTTTTTATCAATATCAGGCTGTCCCTGTGATTGCACCTATGTACACGGGGAAAAAAAGTAAACCACATCCCAAAAGAAGAAAACAACGTCCATCAACAAAAGGAAACACCCAACGCAAGAAAAGAATAAAGACTAATGAAAGAGGCCAAATGATCCTATCCTGGAAGATGGTTCATGATCTCATAAGTGGTATCGTTGCTGCAAAAAAAAGGGAAATATTTCCGAGAAGAACAAGATCCCAGTCCCCAAAAACTACCCCCCTAACCCCATCCCCAATCAACCCAAACTCAACGATACGCTTTGACAAAAAACCCCTTGCATGAAACCGTAAGGCCAAGAACTTTTTGTATATCACATTCCTATCCGCTGCGTGATTAGAGGTGCCCAGTATCAAACTTAAGCCTTGGAAGCTTCCTGTGTGCCTTCTGCCTTCATTCTAATTTCCAGAACCTGGCTCAAATACTGCAGGTCTTGTTGAGCTTTTAAATCCTTCTCCAAAATATCTCGAATGATTTCCCACTCAAGTGGCCGCATTTGGTAAGCCTGTGGCATCAGGAATTTAACCGTAGGAGCATAGAGATGTTGCCCAAGTATCCTAGCTGCAGTAGCCTCACCTTCTCGCTGCTGTTTCTGCTCGGCATTCATGTGTGGGGTGTGTGGTGGCTGTGGAACTTGCGGAGCGACGAAAGTGTTATTTTGTGGGTTGATAGGTGACATTGAGGGAGGAGCGCCACTCATGGTCATTTGTCGTTGGGGATGCGTCATGATGGATGGACTCTGAGTTTCTGGGGCGTTTTGGAAACTTCGCTCTGGTTCGGGTTCAGGCACCCAGTCTGACCGGACGACAAGGGCTACCAAAAGAATGGGCTGTGTTCGTTCCAGGGGAACTTGGTGTCCGTCTAGATTGATGATAAAATCGGGAATTGGGCCACCCGGTGCGACTGGAACTAAATAGGTATCCCGGACATTACCAACCAACCCTTTATTTGAAAGGACACCGAACCTGAGCTTCGTATAGAAATAGTTATACAAATCCTGGAAATCAGGCGAAGATGGATCGCCGGTTGGTGCGATGGAAACAACTACTACGTCTGTAGGAGGGCTATATCGGAGACTGCACAGATACTCATTGGCTTTGTCTTTGTCGATCCTTCCGGCAACCTTGAGCTCCTTTTGTAGGAGTTCTGTCCACGGGACTTTCAAGTGTGCACCACCGACGTGTTTTGCAGCTGCGGAGAATTTGGCAACGGAGTCCATAGTAACAGTGCCACGCCAAACGACATCAGGATCCGAGCTATACTCAGCGGGTGAGTAAGGTGGCGAATCGTTTTCGTCATCCTGAAGCAATTTATCGATCTCCGGATCGACACCAGGTCCATTTGCCGGTGGAGCGATATTGGTTGAAGGCCTCCGAACGTGCTGTGAAGTGACTGGCGATTGAACACTTGAGAAGACTTTGTTGATATCGAAGTCGGCTTGACCAGATGCCTTTCTTGCAGGGGCATGATTTGGTCTAGTATCTACCACGAGAGGTTGTTTTGGGAGAACCTGACCTCGGATATCATCTCGGGATCGATAATTGGTGTCAATATCCGCTGGGAGCTCGACCTCATTACCTGGTGAATTCTCTCGTGACCGGGCGCCCATATCGGCATTTGGATCAAGCATGCTTCGACGACGTGTAGAAGAAGACATGGGATTTTCGGTTGGAACAGTGTAACTTCCGTCTTCAACTATCTCTTCACCCTTGTGAGTTCTTCGAACCCTCGGTCCATCATCTTCGACCATAACAGATTGTATATCAGCTTGTGCCTTTAGCTCAGCCGTCTTGATCTTGAGCTCTTTACTAGCCATATCATCCGAGGACATGGTAGCAAGGGCGGTAGGATCCAAAGTCCGTGTAAGAAGACGATTGCATAGCTCTTGATTCTGTTTAAGATTGAACGCAATTGCACGACATTGGTTTTGGTACGCAGTCTTATCTCCTGGGTGGGTAACAAGGACGGCATTCTCAATCTGAATGGCGAGACGCTCAGTCTTGCTAGGCGCTGAATCACCCGGACTTAAATTGTAGATGCCTTGACGCAGAGCGTTGGTGATATTTGCGGCCATTCTATCCTTCAAAAACTTTGCAATAGCCTGTCTACTTGTTTCAAGTTCTGAAATCTTTGTAGGTAAATCAGAGGGAGGTGACTTTTGTTGAGTGGTGGTATGAGAGGCCGAGACCTTTCGGACTTTTGACTGGTGCTCCTGCTTTTTTCAATTAGCAATGAATTGGTTACGAGAGTACAATTGACTTACCTTGACAGATTCATTTTCATGGGATGGTTCTCTAGCTTTCCTTTTGGTGCTCGGTGCCCGAGAGACAGTTTCCTTCTTCTCAACCGGGGCGGCCGGAACAGGAACCGATGGAGATTTGGCCTTTCCATTGGTAGCATGGCTGATCTCCGAGGCTTCACTGACCCTTTTATTGGACTTGCCTTTCTTGCCTCCCTTCTTCTTTGAAGCCTGCTTTTCTTCGGCCAAAAGTTGATCGGCCTTCTTCCTTCTCTCCTCCCAAAGTTTCCTGCCCTTCTTCAAGGCATCGAGTAACTCTTTGTGAAGAGGAAAGGTGGGGTCACATTGTTCGCATTTGTAATTCTCCGGAGTATCCTCTTCGAAGCGAGTGTAGCCAACACAAATGTTATGTTGCCACACATCGCACTTATCGCACGCGATCCATGGATCGGTATCATCGTTGCCCGTCTCTACGGCACCGCAGACACATCGTATGACCTCGGAAGCCTCAGCCTCGTCCTCTTTCTTTTCAACCTTCTTCGCTTTCTTCGTGGCTTTCTTCTTAGGCTCGACGGGCTGATCAAGGAGGTCTAAGCTCTTTGTATGCTGTCCTTTGGTCGCGCGGACCGATCGTCGGGGTTCATCTATGTCAGACACAGTTAGCAAGCCGTTGGCGTAAACCAGAGAGCTGCGCGCATCGTTTTCCAGATGTCGATGTGGATATGCGATGGTGGGGGATGTAATTGCTTACCAGCCATGATTGACGGGATTGGGCCCCAACTGTTCTCAAAGGAAACAATTCTTCACAGATCGGAAGTTGATTGTGTAATTTACAGGGAGGGAAGCAAAACAGAATGGTGATGGCGATGGAGCTGATTTCAAATAGAGTACGCGCAGCGCCTTTTCTTCACGCGATGCGATCACTGAAGGAACGGCTCTACAGAACAAACTATGAGGATGTATGCTGCGGGACACAAAATAGAGAAGTAGAAGTGGGCAGTGTCAGATGGGGCTCTCAGTATGCGGGAGCGCCCGAGGGTTGGTTGGTAGTGAAGCCTCTTTCAGAGTCCTTTTCCTCGTCGGTCGCGCCTCTGTTGATTTCCGTCCCCTCCAAGGCTCGGATCGCGCGCGCGGTCGAAGCTAAGGACAGCAAGGGGCTGTGGATATCGTTGTCGGTAGGCCGGGTTGGTCGCAATACAGCTGCGATTGCAGTGCGAGGGTTGGATCAGGAACCAGGTCGTGATTGTTGGTATCCGACGTGATGGGAATTTTGTCAATGGAGGTTTGAAGTTGAATGGGCGAGTCTATCGATGGATCGTTTAGCTGATTTCCATTAGCTCGCTCCGCACGGAACTTGATGCGGGGAGATGCCGATGACGCTAGACTTCACTCGGCCAGGCAACGCCATATTAGTCAGCTTTTGCGTACAGAAGCGAGGCGGCGACCTCTGCACCTCCAGAAATCTTCAGCCCGCCTCCTCCAGCAATTTCATCATCCAAGCTGGTCCTTGAGCAACCTTCCATTCCAAACAAACCACGCGCTCAATTCCAGCAACACGGATCTCAATTCGAACCCTTTACCAATCATACAATTATAATACCATTTCTCTCCTTCCCAACCATGGCCGACGTCCGCTCCCTCCTCAAAAACGAGCGCGCATCTCGAAGAGTTCAACATAAATACGCATCCTACACACCAACCGGGACCCTCCTCTGTATAGCATGCCACCTCCAATTAAAGTCCGAGTCCCTCTGGGATGGCCATCTTCGCTCAGCAGGCCACATAATGCGCGTTCAAAAAGCCGCCGATCTAGCTCTCGATTCCATACCCGAACCCCAACTCCCAGCTCGCAATCCCACCCCTCCCACACACGAAAACAACAAGAAGAGGAAAGCAAGCGAAGAGGACGACGGCACAGAAACCATCCGAAAAAAGAGCAGAGCAGCGAATGGCTTACCAGAGAACTTCTTCGATCAAGGTGGCCATCCCCTCGAACTCTCCAATACCAATCCTATAAACGACATCCAGATCCCCTCCAGACCCGCAACACCACTTAAACAATCTCCTTCCTTCCCCGTTCCACCCGCGGTCGATGAAAACGAATGGGCGGCATTCGAGGCAGATATTGCTGCAACGGAGGACATCGATCCAAATGCGGGCGTCATAGAAGCGAAACCCATCAGCGCGGCGGAACTAGAAAAGGAAAGCCGGGAAGAGAGAAAGGAGAGGGCTGAGCGGGATCTGGAAGAGGAGAAGGAAGATGCAGCTCGAAAGATGGAAGTTGAGCTAGAAGAAATGGAGGGGCTAGAGCAGCGAGTACGAAAGTTGCGGGAGAGAAGGGAGGCATTAAGGAAGAAAGAGAGTATTGCTATCCTACCCGCACCTGTATCGATGGTATCTACTTCAGTAGTGGAGGAAGATGAAGACGACGATGACGAGGAGGATGAAGATGATTGGGATGGATTCCGAATGAAAGGGTAAATAAGGCTTGATTGCTTTCTGTCTGAATAGGTGTATGTCTACTTTCTTGTGTATCCGCGATTATACCCAGAAAAATTAATAATCAAAAGTCGGATCATTATATGTTGTTTTACTAGAATCTGCTATCGGGAGAAGGGCATCAATATTGACATTCAAACCCCCTTTCCCCGGTCCCATATTTTAAGCGAGCATGCCTCAAGAACCCCAAAACTATCTCATGACGACAACGTCCCCAAAAAGCAGATCAGACCATGGAAACCACACCAACATAATCCTCAGGTGACCCTGCCAACATTTTGCATCCCTCATATCAGTACTTTTTATTACAGTATTTTAACAATTTCAAGTCAAGGAACATGCTGCCCCCAACTCTCCTTATATCAAGGTCCTTCCATCCATCCCTCAACCCAACCAACACTATCATATTACTATCATATTACGATCATATTACTATCATATTACGATCATATTACGATACACATGAACAACTAAGCATAGACACCAGTCTCATTTAAACCTCAGAGTAAAGTAGTCGTAACTATATTCATCAAAAGTCTTTTCGGTCATAGCTCATTACCCTCCCATAGTACCTAATCATGATCTATGATATCTCGTCGCATCCAAAAATAGAAACCTGCCTGGTAGAGCCAGAGGGAAACAGAGAAAGCTATCTAAGAATCAAGACAGACTGCGCCACCTGCTGACCCCAAAGCCATGCGATTGTGATGGTTTCTCGCAATAGAGTCGAAAAGCAAAATACTAATTATGCCTGTTCTGGAGAAGCACCCATACATGAAACGCAGAAAGGAAAAAGGCGAATAGAACACCGACTCCAAGGGTTGTCCTCATGAATCCAAAAACGAAAAAGCCCCAGGATGGAAATCACACCTTCCAAGTAGTGCAAAGCTCCTCATTCCACCCCATAACCATAGGAAATCAGCATCTCAAACAGATGAAAAACTCCAAAAGTTTCCAAAAAAGCCCTGCATGCATAAGTCAGTTTCCCCACAAAGCTGCCCAAAAACGGGGAAACCCTTTTCTCCCAAATATCATCCCTCAAGAGATAGCCGCAATGATTTCTCTATCCCGCCGCCACCGTAAAATTACCAGTGAACTTTCCCCATTGTGGTAATTCCGTCTCGGTAGACGCCTTCTTCACAGGCGCACTCACAACAGTAATCTTCAAGCTCTTTACATCCGACATCACCTCCTTATCATTCAAGTAACTCAACTTGTACCGCAAGTTCTTCTCCAGATATGGCTCCACATCCTCGGGATTTAGTGACTTCAAGCTCTTTGCCTCCACGGCTTTGCTAAGTGCAGCTGTGAGGGGTATTGTACCAGTCGTCCAATCCGCATTGCAGTTGCATGGTTCTTCCTTTTTATTCACATCCTTGACAAAAATAGAATGGGTTCCGACGAGGTTGGGTTCGAATGACCACTGGAACGGATCCGCACTAAAATTTCCTAGGAAGATGTGGATGAAGAATGGTCCGTCGAGAGCGTATTTTAGAACACGGATGTTGGCGATCCATTCTCTGTATTCAAGTCCATTGCTCGTGTCTCTTGCAATGACCCCAGAAACAGTGCCTTGCGGGTTCGGACCGTAGAGCTTATTGATTGCGCTGACGGCTTGGGCTCTGATGTCTACATCGGTTCCGTTGGCAGTCTCTGGGTACGCATATCCAAAATCGGTCGTATATCGAATACCGGTGGAATTCCACATTTGGCCGTTCGTCATTCGGAAGGGACTTAGAGGAGTATTGGTATCTTCTAATTGACCTTTCGGAACGGTGTAGCTGCCCATCAGCGACGTTTCTGGATTGACATAGTCGCTGGGGTTAAGCGTTTGCCAGATAGCAAAAATACGATCCATATTGCAGTGGACAAGCATGAATATAGGATCGAATCCAGAGTAATCGATATAACTCATATGTCCACCGCTTCCTACGAGACCATGTACTTGGTCGTGTAACGATTCGAGCGAGTCAAACTTTTCAAAATCTGTGTTTTCGTTTGCTGGAATCCAAGCCGTATTGCTAAATGTGGCGTAATCATGATAATTGGTAAGCAGATTATAAAGTCTGCTACGGAAAGAGGGTGCGCTGTTGTCAAGTTGTCTTGCGACGAGAGAATTTTGGGAGACGGCATTCGCATCCGAAGTAGTTGGATATCTCATGGTCATGGGGAATTTATTGAACTGCGTATAAATTAGTGGCTATCTGGACTAACATTGCCTCTCTTACTTACGGGTTCGTTAGGGAGTTGCACTGGATCTAGAGGCTGGAATATGTAGGTGAAGAGGGGATTGTCAATAATTTGACGACCTTTTGGACCATCGAGCCTAACAGAAGTTTGTTGAACACTCGAAGGGAAAACGCTTTGTCCTGATTCTGGGACAACAGCCCAATCCCAATATGGAATTCGGAAGCTCTGAGCAGCTTCAACATATCTGTCCCTTACAAATCCCTCGGGGTACATATTCGCGATTACTAGCATCAAATATTGTAATGTTTGCTACATGACCGTCAGCTGGATTTTCTGGCAGACCCTCGGGCAAAGTATCAGATCTTACCTCGTAAAGAATATTGTAAGGTCTATGCCAAGTTGGGAACAATATATCGATATGATGGCAATAACCAGAATTCTCCATTCCTGGAGCAGGGCCCACTTGGTCGTATGTCAAAAATGGTCTTCCATGAATGCCTGCTTATGTTAGTATAAAGCACACTCAATGGACTGGCTTACATACCCATCAACTGATAATAGGAATACTTCACCCCTTGATTAACAGATTGCATCCAGTCCAATCCGAGAAGATACAATGTCCACATCGTTGCATTCTTTTCCAATTCTCTGACCTCCAATCGCAGTGGAGCAGAACCCCCCGGTCCTCTGCCTGTGTATGGAAGGCCAGTGGTAGCCGTAAATGCATTATCCGAGGCTTGTCGCTTCAGGTGGGCATGTCCCTCTGGTCCATAATCATAACGTCCGTAACGTGTCTCGTGCGGGGTTTCACTGGGTATTGAAAGAACACTTTGAATTAGGAGAGCACCGAAAGCCGCGAGTACAGCTGCGCGTGTTTGAGTTAGGAGACGCATCGTGGTAGCAGAATACGATGAGTGAAGTTTGAAGGAGTGTACAATAACTCGGATGACGGTCAAAGCAGACTCGTAGTTCGTATATTGAGTCAGTTCAGGGCGAGAGAGAGCGAGAGAAAAACAGAAGGTTGGTCGGCGAAGCTTTCAAGACCAAGGCCGTCGGTAGCGAGTGTGTTGTATGGTATTTTGCTTTGTGGATCGTTGTGACGTGGGTGAGTTTTCTTTATGGGAAGGTAGCTCAAATACTTCGGAAGAGACAGAGACAACGAGTATGAGAAAAGGGAGAAAACGAAGGGAAAGACTGCAGCTGAACTGGTCCCGATAACAACCCGTGTGACCTTGGGACTGGACTGGTTGCAAAGAAACGAAGCAGTGCAGATGAGGGACGAGGGAGAGGGCGAGAGGGAGGGCGGGAGGAGGGTGGTCAAGAGCTGGAGGCGGGTACAGAAAGTTACTTAAACTCCTCTGCTCTTTCCTCTATTCCCATCCCATGCCATGCACCATGCGCCAGCGTCGGCAATACTAGCATACTGGCATACTGGCATACTAGCACAGGGCAGGCGTGTCAATGAGATACGAAGAGGGATGGTCCTGGACCGACCTCGACGACCGCCTCGCAACAGATCATCAACGAATGAGAATCCGAGGCAATCGTTCAAAGGAAGGAACATGCGACGAACGACCTGGGGTTGGGCCAACCCCAGAATGATCTGCCCAGCGGCAATCCTGTCAGATGCGTATTTTGGTATATGAGTCGCGATCGCAGACTGCACCACAGCATCCCCGCATGAGCTCCCGAATGACACCGAAATGCGCCTTACTAGGAAATAAATGCGCACTTGTACACAGTTGCTTTGGTACACTGGATTTGAAGGGGATGGTTGGGTGGCACTTGCCTCGCAGCGGGAGTACTAAGCGAGTCATCACCGCCAGCAGAGAGGAATTGGAGAAGGAGCAAAGGATCCACTTCTAACGACAACCGTACCTATACCTGCATATGAAGGCTTTGCGGTAGCGGCTATTGTCAGTGCGGAAAAGGACAAGGAAGGAGCTGATCTGGCAAGGGCAAGACAAGTTCTCCGTCCTCGAGTACGAGTATGGAAAAAAAGAGAACCGAGTTGAACGAGACGGGAGTGACAGAAATCGTTTGGTGTAGGCACTCGTAGTACTACTGTACTACTGTAGTAGAGACTTCCCATGCCGGCACTCGACACAAAAACGCGGTGGCTGCATCGGGCATCGAATGTGAGCGTTTGATGGTGTCATGGCGATTTCGTTGTACCAAGTACGAGTACTGTGAATGTTACTTCATACAACCAAATCCCATCTGCGGTGGAAATTAACGCACACCCATTTCCGCTTGAAGGCTCGATTGAGTCGATTCGTGAGGGCTTTCCCCACTTGTTGATCAGATAGAGACATCTCGTACCCTCACTCGCACTGGCTGGCTGCATGTTATAAGAAATGGACGTTGATGGATTTTGTTTGCAGAATTCTCACTCAGCCAAACGAGGTGGTAGAACCCCGAAACACCAAAATCTAATCTGACTAGCCCTTACTTAATTTTGACTCGCCTCGCCTTAGGTAGGGACCTACTGTGTAACCAGCAAAAAGCGTGATCTTGAGGCTGCGCGTTGGAGCGACATTCAGTATCATGCTCTCGCTAAAATTACCAAACATTTAAACATTGGCCACAAGTTAGTTCGTTTCGCTCTATTGTTCTAAAGTCTTCGGGAAATTAAATGATCTGAATGAAATCACGATAGCCTCCAACTGATATTCTCGTTAAACCCGGTTTTTTTACATACTTCGAAAAAGATTAGAAAACCAAATAATTGGAAAAATTACATTTGTAGACAATCTTCGATGATCAATTTGAAGCGGAGGCTGGAACCAGTCTCGTCAGCCATCATCTCACATGCATATACAGATATAGAATATCTTTCTTTCGCAGCTTGACACTACTTCCCTACAATCCTTCAAGCCAAACCCATCATCTCGCTTTCTCGTATCCTCTGACCAATTCGTTTCGCCCTCATAAACCTCGTCATCAACATGCAGATCTGGATTCTTGTCGCTCATCATAGAATTCTTATCATTTGAAAGCAAATTTCGTACACCGACAAGATGTGGACATCAAATACTTGAATAGCTCCCATGGTGGATAAGGTCCAAGCGTGATGCTGATTTGTTTCGCGGGGATACATGGGTGAGTAGATCCCATGAAACAACAGAAAATCCAAAATCTTCAATGACAGAAGGTCAGGGATAGGCTGGACACGGCAAACACTCGTAAATTAGATTCAATCAACCTCTTGTAGGCTTGATATCATGAAAGTATAAGATGGATCTCAGATGACCAGGTAGGTTTGATGACATGACCTTGTATGTGCGGGATTGGACTGAGAACTTGTGTGTCACGCTCAGGTTTGTAATTACGAGCTATGAGGTTTCGCTATTAAAGGAATGATCCGGCAAGGACAGTGCCTACCTATGGTAATATCGAACTTCTTGCCTATTCATTTCATTTATTGAAAATAAATAGAGATAAGTTGGTGCAAACTTTGTCGTTCCTTTGCTCGATGTACTCTAGGAAGTACCTAGGTACCTTCGTACTTGTAGTCCTCTGCTTTCAGATGTCTAATTTTAGTATGAATAATGAATGAGTTGTATAAGTAGCCGAGCCAATATCGTCTCTCAGTATTTTTAAAAGATAGTAGTAGAGCAGCAAGTCTCGTTGTTCTTAGTACCATCTTTGAGAAACTGTAAATGTTGTTCTAATAGTTTGGAATCATTGAACCGTCACGCAACCCTTCTTGGCCAATCAACGTGAGTGACCCAGAAACCTAGGTTAGTAATGAATGCCACTTTTTGTCATCGGGAAGTCGTGAACAAAATTCAAATCAATACTGGGGACTCAAATACTTTATACTTCGAAATATTATGTTGTATGGGTGGTTGGCAAGCCTTCTCCACATTCTCCAGCCTCTCGAAGCGAAGCGCGGTGATAGCGGAGAGATACGAGTACAAGTACGCGCAATCATCACATTGATTCCAGCCTTCTATAAAATATGACTAGTGGTGAATGACGAACGACGAGAATTGGCGCACTCTCGTTGGTTCTCGGATTCCTCGGCCAGTTGCAAAGCCTTGCCAATGCCAGTTCGCTAGGGAAGAGTTGCTTCGCCACCATCTGACACTGACACCACAGCCCGGCTCACCAAGAGCATATTACCTCACGTCAATCTCGACGCTTTGTTCAATCCACACCACCTCCCTCAACTCTCCCATCCTGCATCCCAATACCTGAACTCTTTAATATCGCTGCATCGCTCGCCGTCAGTTCTTTCATCTACAAAGTAAAGCTCGACAACCCATACCTCCCCATACCTCTACAGAACGCAACGATACGTCACAGTGGTCTTTGCGACAACTCGACATGGCACCCACGACCTCATCCGAAGCTCCTCTTGCCAAGAGAGATTAGTATGTACATGTACCCCTCGGACAGTCGACAGCCTGTGCAGTATTTGCTGTCAAGTCTTTGATATCATCTGCTAATGCGATTCTGAATAGCTGCAGACAAAATGGTAATGGCGATGTTTATTGCTATGATTCACCTTGGAACGATTGGGGAAGATGGGTCGCTTTGGCGATTATCGTCGTCGTAGTGCTCATCTTTGCATTTCTCTTCTCGTACGTCACCTCCCATGTTTATGCGCGGACCTTCATGCTGACAAAAACCCACAGATGCATCAGAACCCGCCGTCGCAGAAATCAACCTCCATTGTACGGTACAGGATGGATTCCAACTGGTGGACCTAAGGGACCAGGTCAACAAAACGGAGGATACTATGCAAACCAAACTTACGGAGGTCCCCCAGCTCCACCTTATTCTCCAGCACCTGTTCAATCTCATCAACAAACTGGCACCACCTTCAACAGCAATGATGGATACTATGGGAACCAAGGCGCTGGAATTGAGTTACAGACACCTCAAAACGCGTATACACATCAACGTGGAGGAGATGCGGTTTACGAACCTCCCGCGGGACCACCACCATCGAAGAAGTAAGATGTCATTATTCGATAGAGAAAAGCTCGACCATGAGGGGTTTGGTCGAGGGGGAGGGGTATTGTTAAATAGGAGTGTGATGAAATTCGACAGGGTTTGGGCGGTGATACTCGCAGGCGTTTGACAGGTGTCTCGTTATGGGTCATAGTGGAGTTTGCTTCCGGAACGGGGGGGTCCTCTTTTGAGCGATTGATATTAAGGATATGGGGGAATAATTGAGGCCTTGCGGAGATCTCGATCTGATCAGAAAGACACTCTTTCTCAGAGGACCGAGCTAGCTTTTTATTGAGGCTAGGTTAGTGATCGGGGCCTTAGAGGGGCTCTGACATAGTATGTACAGTAAATGATAATACAATCGCTGGCCATGGGCCAAATACTCAGTACCTGGATAGTTTTCATACGTGTTTACGTCAAGACCTACTATTCAAAGTTGTATTAAACGACCTATCGTTATTTTACCATTTCACGATGATTAGAAGGGCCGTTCTTACCTAGAAATTTCAAGGAAGTCCAATTCTTCTACAGGAACAGTCTACCATATGGCGCAAATTCACAACTAAACTTACAAAGCAAAGTGAAAAAAGACTCGTGGAACTTTACAGTTTTACTGCCACTTTGACCGACCAATGCGAATCTTTATCAAATCCCACGAATCAGTGCTAACATACGGAGACTTCTAACCAACACCAACCTCTTGGGCTCTTACACTTTTACGGTCTCGGCCACCACCTGTCATGCAATACTTTACGAATCACCTCTCCAGCTCACCTGTTCACTCCCACTGATTGGCTCAGAATGCTCATATGGATGGATCCCCGCCACAACATGAGCCACAAGCCTGCACCTGTACCTGCAAAGAACACGGCACGGGCGGGCTTGCACGGGCACCTACCTGGAAGGCTCAAGCTCCCACGTGAGAAGTTGAGGACCTTGTCTTGGGTAGTTTGATTGGGTTTGATTTGCCGGTCGGTACGGGGCCGAAAGCTCTCTACTTGCGGAATGAAGCGAGCCCCAAAAATAAATGGTTGCTGAATAACGCCAACGTACGAGGACTCTTCTCCGTATTCCTCTGGTTCATCGCATCGCATCCTCATTGATTTCCTACACCTACCTACACTACACTCCTTTGGACTCTCTTTATATCTTCAATTCCTCCACAATCACCTATTACGTCGTACCTTTCATCTACCCTTCGAGACCGGCACTTCTTCGCCCCTTTTATTCCTACTAAAATCACGATCATCGCCTTCTCCTCGTCACTAAAATTACACAACCCCGCCCAGCTGCCCAGGCCCCCAGCAATTGCACTCGTTTCACAACCGATTGAACCGTGAGCACCATTCGACACGAAGAAACACAGGACTCGTACGGAATTCCATCTGATCTTGCTTTTCAACCTTTTGGATACTGGTATTATTGTTGAACGAACACCACCACCACCACCCACACCAACCTCTTTGTTCCATTGTTTCGCTACGCGACATCTACAGCCGAACGAGGCGCAAGCGCTTCCAAGACACAACCGACGAGGCAGAATATTCTTGAGTTGCTTGGGGATATGGAGTAAGGGGAACAGTTTAAATCGCACCCACCGTCCTTTTTCCCTGCGAATTTGCAGGGAACGAGTTTTCGAACGAACTTGTAGGAATTTCAATTGCGGCACAAAAGTTACAGCGACACGCATTGACGATGCCTCATATCACCACTGCGATGGAGAGGAGTGTGCGGAGGGGACTAGGCGATTATTTCTTTGGCAGTTTACTAGGAAGGAGAGCGATAACCGACGACGTAAACAATGTCAAGAATTCCTTTTCCAGTTGGGATAATTGCATGCAAGCGAGCTATTGCAAGTAAGTTATGGCAAAGTCCTTGGCCCCAGCTTCATCTTTACTGACACTATTAGATGGCCCGTTATAGCCATAATAATAGTAGGGGGTCTGATTCTGTTTTCTATTCTTTGGTGTGCTATTCGTTGTCTTTGTTGCGGCATGTCGTGCTGCTGTACCTGCTTCTCATTTTTAAAGTGCTGCGATTGCTGTGGTTGCTGTGGTGGATGCTGTGATGGAAAGAAGGATAGGAAGATGAAATATCTGGATGAGGAACACAGCAGAAATATTGGTGGGGGTTATGCGCCAAACCAGGGATATCAAGCACCAGCCCCTATGATGAATGGAGGTCTCATCACTTCTCGCGATCCCATTCCGGACTCCGTTCCCAAATTTGCCCAATTCGAGGTGGGGAAGAACGGCCTATACACAGAGCCAAAGCCTGCTGGAGTTAGTGAGGATGCTTTGCCACCAATGCCAAGTTGGGACTCTGCATCAAAGAAACATGTTGAGGATGAAAGCGCTGTGGAAATGAAGAGTTTGGCTCCAGCCGCAGGTCAAAATGTGCCACTAATGGCAGGTACTGCTTCACCTGCACGTAATTTGTCACCAGGTCCAGCGAATGAATACAACTCGCAACCAGGCCAAGCTATTGGAGGAAATGGTTATATGGGAGTCGGTGATCGGTCGCCAGGACTTCCGCAGGATGGGCTCAATAATATGGGATACAGGGGATCTCCAGGACCTGGAATGCAAAGCCAAAGGCCAGGATACGGTCCACCAACGCCCATGGCTATGGGTGCGCAAGGAAGGGGATTTGGTCCACAAGATCCGTATGGAAATGGCGGACCTCAACCGCAAGGTTACTATCCCAACAATGGTCAACGACCAATGCCACAAAGACAGTTCTCCAACGAGTCTTCACGTGCGCTGGTGCCTGTAAGGCAGTATTCTGATAACTCGTACGACGAATATCAGGCTCCTCAATCAAGGGGACCACAGCCTGGTCCATATGACAATTATCAAACTCCTCCACAACGTGGGCCATCTAGAGGACCGCAACCACAGCGATCATATGATGATTACCAGAACAATGTTCCTCCTCCACGCGGTCCATCCAGAGGCCCAACACCGGGGCATTCATACAATAATTACCAAAACAACCCACCCCCTCCTCGTGGTCCATCTCGCGGACCAGTAGTAATAAGTCCAGGACCCATCAATAACGCTGGATTTGACTTTGGATACGGCGATCAACAACAGCAACAAGCCCCGCCACCCCAGCATCAAGGCAGCAGAGATAACTATGGCGGCGGAGGAGCTCCAGTCTCCCCGTATGGCGTTGCAAGTCCACCAGTAGAGAAACCTGCCTACCCGGGATATAAACCATACACACCACCGCCCCAACAGGCCCTAGGCGGTATCCCTGAGTCTTTGAGTGCTGGGGGCGGGAGAGGCAGACCTCCACCTCAAGTTTGGGATCCTGTGCATCAATAAATAGGCTGGCCAACTCTCAATGATGCCGCTGTAAATAGATTGTTCCGTTTTCTTCCTTTCGCTGTTTTGTCTTAATACGCGTAGTTACTTTTTATTTTCCTGGTTGGTCGATCTATTCAGCTCGAAGCATTTCCTTGAGTTTTTTGTGGGGGTTATTTTCATGGGAAAAGATGTTTTGTTGGTACTGTATATAGTACGGCATACTGTACGTACTGTACTGTACACTTCTTATCTTTGGTCTGGAGGAGAGGTTATTCGTTTTCTTGTTCACTTCAGCGGCATTATTTGACGGCGTTGGTTTGATGTACTTACTGTATTGTATTGGATGGATGGTTGGATGAGATGTTATATAAGGCGATGAGATGGTGGGAAAAGTAGGTTTAGTTGCTGGCTTGATGGTGGGCTTCTTGGGTAAGCGAGGCGAGATATATTAACAGCTAGTCTGGGTTGTATGTAGCAATGATATATTGTTACGCAGTATTGTTGTTTTTTGTGTGTGGGTTTTCTTGTTGAGATGGGGGTTTTTGGTGGGTTTGAGGTTGGAAGAACTTTGTTTTCGCTGATGAGGTGAGGTGAGGTTGTGTGCAATCTAGTATAATCCTAGAGTCAAGAGTCTCAGGGGAGACTCTTATTCAGATTGGGTTGTGTGGAGTGTGAGGTTTATAGTGTCCTGGGCATGGCCTAGAGATTTCTATGTTGGTGCAGACATTCATGTTCTCTGTACCTTACCATGACAGCTCGTTAAGTCCTTGATTTTCAGTTGTTATGATCTACGGGACTCTCTTGTCTATTCTATTTTCAAAACAAAATCCATCCCTCATTCCTTATGTCTCTATATATGTGTTAAATCACTAGTCTACTTTACTCTACTTTCCTCTATCGTACTCCACCAGCAGTTGGGTTCTTCTATCCATTTCCCCTCTTGGGTGTCTGTTCAACTTCAACTTGTTCACTTGTTCTTGATACAAAGTGATGTTACTAGGTATCTCTTGATGTGGAACCTCATCTTTGGGTCGATGTACGTGCTGGAGGGGGTGATGGTGATGGTGATGGGGAGGGGTTATAGTTATAGTCGTCATTCTGTCGCCTTGAACCTCTTGACGTGGTGGAGGCTTGGTAGCCTACTCGGCGGGTGGTCCTGGTTGTGGAATAATAAGTCCTTGTACTATCCACCTCCTCTTCCCTACCCATCCTCTCTCGAGCAATACTACTCGACCCCTCTCCCCTACCCCTTCTCAAATTCGAGCTTGAACTCGAACTCGAAGCCCAAGGAGGAGATCTAGATTCCAACTTCGCCAAACCACTCGTCCCATCAACATCCCTCTCCAATTTTGAAACTGATCTCCTTTCCTCATGCAGGCTCGCAAAGTCATCCATCGGAATCCGACTCCGTCCGTGGTACTCCCGCGGTACGATGCTGGTTACGTGCGAGACGGGGCGTCCGTATGGTTTGCAGGAGGGACAGAGTTCCATTGAAGGGGTGACGATGATGAGGTCTTCTTCGCTTTCGTATCGTTCTAGCCCCTCGACGGGGTGGGGTGAGTGTTCGTGGTTGCAGGGTGTGGAGAGGGTTATGTGCTTGGTGTGTTAGTTCTTGTCTTTCAAATCGTTTGGAGGATTGTGGGATTTTGATCTTGGGAGGAAAGGGAAGGGAGAGGGAGATACTTTAACCCAATCGACGATCTTCTCGCCATTTGGTGGTCTTTTGTTGAGACATTGGAAACAAGGACCTTGGAACCATTTTTCTTCTACTGGGGGGTTGTGACACAGTCTTGTAGCGCAGAAATTGCGGTCTATGTAGGTTAGTTCTGGGTTAGTTAGGCCCTCGTGGGGACAGTTGTAGAAGCGGTTTATGATTTGGATGCACATTTTCTTTTCTGGGGTTTGGTTGGTTGGGGTGATGTATTGTGTTGTTATCTTCATGGGTGAGGAGGATGGTGAAGGTGGAAACTGTGAGGGTGAGGGAGGGAAGGTGGTATTTATAGTTGGGACTGTGGTTTGAATTGGTTGATGGGTGTTGCTGGGTTGTGAATCATTGGATCTTTGTAAGAGGGGAGTGGTGGTGGTTGGTTTGTTGTGCTTGAGTAACGAGAGATATTTTCTCGTTGTTCTCTAGTACTGTACATTCATGAGTAATAATCATATCCGATCATAGGAAGTAAGAAAGTGTTACGGTTTGTATGAGTTATCGGAAGAGATACGCCTTGGAGCGAGGTTAATAGAAGTAATACTCGAGAAGTTGAGAGCATTTTCTCGCTTATTTTCGGAAGAGGGACTTGGGGGGTTGATGTTTTCTTTTCCTTTTTCATTAACTTTGTTGAGTCGTTAATATTATATGGAATATATACTCTTTCTCGACACTGTTTGATAGTGACAGTAAGTGCTAATAGAAGTATTGCACCAGCCTTTTATGTTCCATTACTTAACTTGTTACCAGTCTTTTGGATAGTCACGTGATATGTTTAGTTAATTGTGTACATAACTATTGAAAGCTACAATACCTTTCTTTCTAGTAGACAGTTTCACAGTTACGAGAACAACATCAAATTCTTTGTCAAAACTAAACTCCCACTATTTCCGTTAAATCAGGTGACGATACGAACTAGCTGCGCAATGACATCAGATCTGCGAGGGCTGCTGAAATATATTTGCTTTGACAACACTGCAGCAGACCTGCTTTACCAAACTCGTCCTATTTTCCACCCTTTTTTCCCAGAAGAGGTTGCACACGGTATTTTGATCCCCACAAGTCGGCGCAAGCGTTCCAAATCTATTGTTAGAGTTATGCGCAATGGAGCATGTCTCTTTTACTGTTTTAGTCCTTGAAATTGCTTGGTCTCACATTGTGAGCAATACGCTTACACTAAGCTGGCGAATTCTGTTCTAGGCAACCAAACTTTGTCTTAATAATAAGAACTCTATCGATGAATCACGATCTTCGGTGAGGAGTAAGACGCTATGAGTTGAGGCTCTTCGAAGCCGCTGTCAGGACTCAGCCTCCACATGGCTCATTGAGTACTCGGTATGATATTTGACAGCCTCTCCCATGTCTCTTGGGCGACCGGGATATGATTCTCAAGTTGAGGTCGGGCGTGTTGTGGAAAGATTGAGGAGGGTTGGAATAGATGGCCATTTGCCAAGTTAAGTTGCTCGCTTGCAGGGGTTCTTACAAGGGGCACAGCACCGGATATCTCTCCTTCGAGAGAAGTTAATACCTGTTTTGCGTGCCATACGGAGGCTTAGGGATGAAACAACCCTGGAGCCTGCCGTCAGTTGGAGTTTGCGATGGGGTGAATCTTTGATACCTGGCTATATAAATATAGACTCCCCCTCTTGTCGAATGTTGGTATTCCTCCAACTCGCTGCAACTCTTCCGTCTCCAACAACCAACAACGCTCAAAGAAAGCTATCTGCTTCTCCACACCAACTCCTGCTTCTACATCAAGACTGTTTAAACAGCCTCAAATACAAACACAATGTGTCTCTTCTCTACTCCCAAGCGACGACATCACTACGTCGAGGAAGTCGTCGTCGCACCTCGACCAGTCTCCAGACACTCCCACCACTCTCATCACTCCCACCACCACGGACATCATGGACACCACCATAGCCACCCTCGAGCATCCTATACCTCTGTGACTAGGACCACGAGATCGCCTCGTGTCAGCCAGAGCAGTTATCGCCGAAGTGTCCCAGTCGTGGTGGAACAAAGGCGAAGCCAGAGATCCTACCGGTAGTTCTGGGAGAAATCGGAGCGTTCTGAAGGGGTTGGGTTGTAGTGGTACTTTATCGCATTGAAGGCTAGGATAGGGGTGGGTACGAATGGGGGATGGGGAAATGTACTTTTATGATGCTTTTATGATGCTAAGATGCGATGTGGAATGGAGTTTTGGGGATTCGGGTTTGGTTGGGCATCATTGCTTTCGGGCTACTACAGCATGTTATATTATGGTTAACTGAGCGTTGCTTTTTCTCATAAGTACCAAGTTGTTGATGCTTATGATGGTACAGCCCCTTTCAAATATGCCTCAACAATTTTTAAAAAATATCAGACGACCGTTCATAGAAATTATTTCCATTTTCCTAAAGTTCTTGTATTGCACCAAATTCATGTTGGACCCGTCTCCCTTACCCTTTGAATACTCGTATCCCCAATACCTTTGTCACCAACTAGCCGACTACGTCATCGCTGGACTTCGATCAAGCTAGATCAGAAACACAACACCAAGACCACCATAACCTGGAGAGAACAAAAGCACTGCCTGCCTGCATATATACCTGACCTTGAATAAAATCTATTCTCTTGCTTATCCACCCGCAATACTCTAAAACACCAGAAATCTCACGATTCGAGTGTTTACTAGGTACGTTCACCACCTCAGAAATGACGTCACGGTTGCAAGGGAGTTGAGGGAAATGGCGGGGTTGATGGGGAAGCTGCAACGACGAGCGCAAAAACATTTACAGTACGAGTACAGGCAAGAACTAACAGCTACCTTCAGAAAGTCTCCTTTTTATCCAACCAGATAAGATTCTCCCCAGAAATCATCATGTAAGTCAACCTAATTTTATCCACCCTGTTTGTGAAATCTTCTACCCATCACCATGCGACGCAGCAATTCCAAGAGAAACTCTGATAAAGGCAGCAAGTCGGGTTTGAGCCATCTGCAAGCATTGTCCCCACTTCCAACTAAAAACCTTTATACTGACCAGCTCTATCGATTCAGGAATCGCGCACTCTCCATCCGCTCCAACAAGAGCAAGAACGAGTCCGCAACACCGGCACGCCATGGCTTTTCTTTGAGCTCCCTTCGTGGCACTGTCCAGCCCGAGTTGAGCAAGAGACTCTACAAATTGATCAAGTCCGAGAACCACCTCATCCAATGCTACGAGAGTGCGGGAAAGGAACGGCTTTCCATAGCCACGCAGCTGTCGGATTGGGGTGAGGCGACGTCGGATGATGCTATAAGTGATGTGTCGGATAAGATTGGCGTGCTGCTCTCGGAGTTGGGAGAGCAGGAGGATTTGTATGCTCATAACTTGGACGATAGCAGGGCAATTTTGAAAGCCATTCGGAATACGGAGAAGAGTGTTCAGCCAAGTAGAGACCACAAGACGAAACTCACAGACGAGATTGCAAAGTTGAAGTCAAAGGAACCGGAGAGTGCGAAATTGGTAATTCTGGAGCAGGAACTTGTTCGTGCTGAGGCAGAGAACTTGGTTGCGGAAGCACAGTTGACGAATATCGTGAGTTGTTCGCTGGGTGGAAATGTATTTACTGACCTTCTTTAGACCCGTCAAAAGATGAAGGAAGCTTATGCTGCGGAATTTGCGGCAACCATCGAGCGCGCCGAGAAACAAATCATTCTTGCTCGTCATGGTCGTCGTCTTCTGAATTTGCTCGACGATACGCCCGTGATTCCTGGGGACGTCCGTGGGGCTTACGAGCACACCAATCAAGCACGGCAGATTCTGAATGATGCGGAAGATGATCTCAAGGATTGGCAGCCAGAGTTGGAAGACGTCAGTTCCAATGCTCATCTGCATAATAACTTATTGTCAGGTCACCACAATCAAGTCCCAGAATCGGAATTGGGGGAGGAACATCATACGGAGGAGACGGGTGTCGGACCGGATGGAAGTCGTGTTAGTAGCGGTACTTCGGTTACTACTGGTCTGCCTCCTGGAAGTTATGCTCCTAGCGAGGTTGAGACGACGAGATCGCAAGTCGTCGCTTAGATGATTACCTTGTGGTGCGTGGAGATGTAAGGTGTTGTAGGATCAGGCGGTTTGGGGAAATTGATTTTCACACAGGTGGCGTAGGAGTTTACAAGAACCCTACGTTTGATGACAGGAGAGCGGGGGTTTAATGGGCCAGGTGTATATCATTGCTTCGTCGTAGTATGCGTTGACGTTAATTTATGTTTTTATCAAGTTATTTTCTTTTGCGCTGGATCTTTCTCCTCTGGCATTAAGCGAGAATTTTCTAAGGGTGGTGGTCTTTTGCAGGCTCCCTCCACCAAAGCCGGTCTCTCAACGCCGATTTACACATATATATTCACTACAACAGCTGCCACGACCTGGTGATGATTGCGAGGGCTTGTGGGCCTGGTTGGCTACCACTGTAATGTGCCAACAAAATACCCAACAAGTTGGTCCAACATAAATTTCACTCACACCCTACTTGTATCAGTGAAGCCAGTCCCGCCAACAACCTATCCACAACCAACATTTCACCCAAAGAGAGGCAATGCAATCACCGACCATCAGCAAAGACTCCTTTCAACAAACCATGAAACTCATAGTCACAGGCGCCACTGGATTCGTAGGCACGGAGGTGCTCCGACCAGCGCTTCGCAACCCGGAAATCACAGAGGTCATCGCTCTTGCTAGGAAACATGTAAATCCTCCCCAAGATTCTGGAGATGACACGGGGAAGTTGAGGTCGGTTGTTCTTGAAGATTGGACGGCTCCCTATCCCGAGTCCGTGAAGGAGGTGATTAGGGATGCGGATGCGTGTATTTGGTATGTCCTTCTTTTGATTTCTGTTATCTGATGTGTATTATGGGGAATGATGGCTGATTTGTGGATAGGACTTTAGCTGTTACGCCCTCCGCATCGAGAAATATGGGGTTTGAGGAGGTGAGCAGGGTGTGTCATGAGTTTACTATCCATGGATTGAGGAATATGGCGGAGTGTGCGAAGAGGCCGTTCAGGTTTGTGTATACCTCTGGGGTTACGATTGAGCGTGATCAGAATAAGGAACTTGCTTTCTTGAAGGAGTATCGGAGGATGCGTGTATGTCCCTTTCCATTCTCCCTCCTTCCCCTTCCTCTCCCTTCAGCCCTTCCCACACAACTTCACTCATAACATAACGCTCGACCCACAGGGCCGCACCGAAGCTCAGATCCTGGACTTCGCGAAAGAAAATGAGGGTGTAGAGGTTACGATTACTAAACCGGCTGGGATTGGGGGCCCTGGACGAGAGGGGGTTAATGAGGCGATGCGGCCGGTTTTTGCGGCCTTTGGGGATGTGCCCGAGGTACATGTTGAGGTGCTTGTTGGGGTTATGTTGGGGGTTTGTGGGAGGGGATGTGAGAGGGATACGCTTTGGCCGAGGGAGTTGGTTGGTGGGGAGGGGGGTTAGTGATGATGGGTAGGTGGGTAGGTGGTTGGATGAGGCGTGATTTACTTTTGGTTTTTGGGGAAGGGGGAATGAGGAGATTGGAGAGTGAGAGGTGTGGAATGAGGTTATTTTTGAATGTGCTTAGCACCGATTTGTAGAGAAGTTCTTCTTACAGAGATTCACCGCGTTTTCAATTTCTACGTACCAGGGTAGAAGCCATATCTGGAAAATTTAAACTCCGACACAAAAGATAAACATCACCACTATTCTTTTCTAGAACTGGGAAGTATACTGTATTCAAGAAATATTCCGAAAATAGCATAGCTAAAAGATTTGGAAAGAATGTTGTGAGGTAAGTAAAGCCTTCCAGACGTGAGAGGATATGTTGGACAAAATGTGCTGTTGAAAGTGGCGCAAAACTAGGGGGTTTTAAGGGGGTCTTGATTACCTGGAAAATATGGTCTGATTGGTTAAAACAAAATTGTTTTGTCTGCAGGGAAAGTGGTACTGTGAGGCTGAATACTTACTTGTGGATCACATAAGAGTGCGAGTTTTCACCTATCCTCTGATGTTTACAAGGGAGATTAAGCGAAAATAACGGTACTACTTGTAGCTCATGTCTTTTGATAAGTGCTTGATTATAGGCCAATCATCGCTAGTGTTTATGGTACTCCTTTTTTTTTTGGAAAGTGAATTGGGAAATTATTAGGTCTGTTTCATGAGTTCGAAGTGAGTTAGGCATGTTTAATTCTGTGGACCTGTGGTGGGAATAATTTAGTTGTGCCTTTAGTGTGATGGGGTGTTTAGTTTATAATGCCGAGGAAGAGAAAGTCTTGAGGACGAATAAGGAGATAATTGTGAATCTTTTACTTGAGTTGGAGATGGGCTTCAGAGTATGGAGATCTGTCTCGGGAAGAATTTATTTTATTTTGGCTGAGGCACTTCCTGGTAGGCACTGATACTTCCCCACGTAGATTCCTCAAAGAAGAGTTATCTCATTCTTTAAGCCTTTTAGCATGCCGGTAACCAAGTTCGGTTTTCAAGCTCCGGTTTCCAACCTCTTGAAAGATAAGAGGGATTAGTGCCCAAAGAGTTATCAGGTTACGAATACCCGCAGCCGAACTGGAAGGCAAGAATTACACCAAACAACCTCCGCCAGCGATCAACCTCGCGTTCGGTGATATCTTCCAGAAGAGAAGTTGGAATTCTCTCCGCGTGGAACTCTCCCCTGTCGTCCATCTCTCCCCCGACCTTGAAAACCTCCACGACCTCGTCCCGCCCATTTTGCAGTGTTAGAATAAATTCCTTCGTTCACCAGCTCGGTCTCTCGAGCCTTCAGGCGGGCGATCACCTCATCAAGGAATAGCTCGATCGTGCTCCAGCGTATAACCTCCAGCGTGATTTTGAATTGTTCTTGGTCCACACTTGCTTTGATCAGGCAAATGAGTATCCAATTCCCTACTTCGTTGTGTGGTTTAAGAGTCATCATCTGACTTCTCAATCGGTTCATTAGATCCAACTTGTCCTGTATCGACATTGTCTTTTGATCCACAATTCCGAAGAATCTCGAACAGAGATTGTAGTACCGCGCCTCGTTGTTACCCTCATACCGCTTTATCATGGTGTTGTATTGCTCCCAGGGATCGGACATGAAAGCGGTCACCATCTGGTGCGCCAAGTCCATGCTCTGGCAGATTTTGTAGGACACCCTCGCCTTGTCCACCTTCTCTCCACGGGAGTCTTTCTCTTCTTTCTGTTCGCCGTCTGTGTCCGCGCTCTTGTTCGTATTCTCAGTCTCAATCCATATACTCTGCTTGTGCTTGGTGAGATTCTTAGTGATTGAGACTTTCCACATCTCAAAATCGTCAGCTCCAGTGAGCTTGATACCCTTATAGTTATCGGCCCCCATGGCGACGATTTGGTACGAAAACGAGTTGAATCTTTAAAAAGTGTATCCTCAAAAACAAAAAGGCCGGATAATTCGCACCGGTCTCTCTACCTGTTGAACTGGAACAAGTAGTGCAGAGCGGACTCGCTCATATACAGTGAAAACTCTTCTGCGTGCC
Source organism: Hymenoscyphus occultus (assembly GCA_900536445.1). Taxonomy (NCBI): domain Eukaryota; kingdom Fungi; phylum Ascomycota; class Leotiomycetes; order Helotiales; family Helotiaceae; genus Hymenoscyphus; species Hymenoscyphus occultus. The sequence continues at coordinate 87,995 of UNPT01000051.1, forward strand.
AAGCTATAAGTGGACGTGTAGATCCATTTCAACAACCTTTCGCTAATTGTGAGTGCTTAAATCGCCTAATTTGGGGCTTCTAGAAGCTGCTTCTTCGTGTCCTGAAAACAACATCCATATTCGTACCGAGGAAGCACTATTATAAATAACAGATTTCTTACTCTACAAAATTCGGAAAAATATATAAAGAATACTAGTAGACGTAGAATTAACTCATCTATATTTCTAGTAGTATCCATATATCTTTGTAGTCATGTCGTTAAGATTTGGTGTTTAAAAGGTGCGAGAATAGGTGTGATATAGAAGGAACTAAGCAGGAAGTTTTGACCCGAAGAGGCTGCCTAGACAATCAACAATTTCAACACCTGATTCCGGGAACACTGCAATACTCACTTCAATCGAACGGTAAAGTTACACATCGAGCCTAGTTATTATCTATCATCGATACCATGACGTCTTTGTTACACCCATATGTAAAAATGATCAAGTTCCAGCTCGTGGCGAGCAAGTTACAAATTTCAATATCGACCATTAGACAACTTAATTGGTGTGAGATTTACGCCTCACCTCTCTCATGGGTATCTGACAGCTGAGTCGGCTTCGCCTATTCTCGGAATTGCCTAATCCCGAGCTCTGTGTAAGGACGTCCCATCCACTCAATTAGCTACCATGGGATTCTAACAGCATGCCGGCGTTCGGTTGTGTACCGTATGCGTGTGGGAGGGATGAAAAGGCCCGCTGGGACGGTGGTACCAGTTCCTTGGGTCCAAAATTTGTCATTTTCCTTCACGAGATATCGCAGATCAGTTGGAGACTTCCTAACAGTATATAATAAGTACATTCGTAGACTGACTTTGAATTTAGTTTGGTATCAGACTTTTGTTATTTTATGATCACTGCACAATTATTCACAGTATTCAGCACCAACAACAGTTTTCAATATGATTTTTATACTGTTCTCCCTTATCCTTTTAGGACCTTCTGTCATGTCTTACCCATTCGTCTCAAATATGCCCAATGTAGACTCGACAATATTGAAGCGACAACAATCGGGTGGAAGCAACCCAGGCGGTCCCGTAACATGTCCATTCAATCCAAACCACATTCCGGCACCAGGAATATCAGCACAATTCCCATACAACGGAGCAAAGGATGGTCTTCCAGGAAATGGAAGGGGTGGTTACTTGGTTCCTGCACCTGGAGACACAGCACACCAATACACTCCTCCAGGTCCCAATGATATACGAGGTCCTTGCCCTGGTTTGAATGCAGCTGCAAATCACAATTTCTTGGCCCATGATGGCATCACGACATTCAAAGAGCTTGTTGATGCCCAGCAAAATCTCTATAATGTCGGCTACGATCTTGCTGTTGTGCTTGCCGTGCTAGGCTTGACATTGACAGATGGCGATATCGTTACCGAAAAGTTGTCCATTGGCTGTGAAGCTACATCAAGGACATCATTCGCACCCATTCTTACTGGACCCGAGCCTGGGCTGGACGGACACAATAAATTCGAGTCCGACACTTCGCTCACTCGCAACGACTTCTTCCTTGGACACGGCGATAATTTCAGTTTCAACGGCACTTTATACAACATGATGAAAGAGTCGACTGGAGGTCTTTATAACCGCGACAATCTTGCCAAGTATCGCTATGAACGATATCAACAATCTGTCAGGGACAACCCAAACTTCTACTTCGGTCCTCTTGCCCTCTTGCTCTTTGGAGCCGCTTCTTTCCTGTATGAGTTGATGCCTTCCGGAACTCGCAACTACGCTCCTGATGAGTACACAATCAGCACCTTTTTCGGTGCAGAAAAGCAAAGTGATGGATCCTACAAAGGAGTACCGGAACGAATCCCTGACAATTGGACGAATCGTATTGCGCCATACTCTGTTGTGGATGTCGCTGAAGAGACTCTGGCGTTGTATCTGAAATATCCAGTGCTATTTGGTGGCAGAATTGATGGGGGAGAGTTCCAACCGGTCAGTTACGGTTCAATTCAGAATGGTATTTTGGGAGGTACGGGATCGGGAACTGTTTGTCTCTTGTATCAGATTGCTACGGGTCAGGTACCTTCGTCACTTAATGGTGTGCTTGCTCCTGTGCTCGGGATTGTTCAATTTGCCACGCGGAAGTTGGGACTGGCTATGGAGAATCTTGGCTGTCCTCAACCACTAACTTAATGGGTACTTGCTTTGAAAGCAATGTCGTAGCAGTCAGGAAGAACACGAGCAGGGGCGCAGAGAATGAAGGTTATGGGGAGCTTAGTAGAAGGATTGTTAGATTGGGGCTTGGTAGAGCATAATTGAGCCTTCTCATGACTCAGAAATATGCCACTGGGGATAAAGATCACTTCAATATCTTGATGCAATCTCGTTCGAGAGTTTTGAGTTTCAAGGAGATTTTCTCGCTTAACTCAGCTCCCCAAAAACTTGAACATTTTAAATTGCTTGAGGGCTAATGGAAAATGGAAATAAGATATATTGTTCCAGGCAGAGTAGCCAGAGATAGGAGTCCTGTGACCTAGATTATCCATAGCTCGATTTTTTCCCGAATCCGTTTTAATAAATATGCATCAAGAACGTGGAAGAGTTCTGAGGACCTGTATAAGAGGCTTCTATCAACGCCTCTAGTGTTCTAAACTGATATTACCTGCTCGAGTTCCAGCGCTCTTTGAGAGAGGTCGGCAAGGACAAAGTACCAGGTTTTATTAAGAGAGGAGGTAAAGCCAAACAGAGAATTCTAATTTCCAGCATGTATATTCTTCAAAGTTGAACCTCTGTTTTGAGTCTTGAAGCTGGGAAACCAACCCAGAATCTACGTTGATGTACAGTAATCAGATGTCTTCTAGCCAACCGGTTCAACGCTTGATGCAACTCGCGGATTGGATATGTTATTGCTTGCCGCCTCTATAAGAAACAGTATCCGAGAACTGTATATTGAAGCTGTTGCATTCAAAAGTTCTGTGCAAACTAACTAAGAAAGCTTGCTTCATATTGGCGAGACTACTTGATCTTTCAAGAGCTGATAAACTGACTCCATGGATTATAATTTGCCCATGTCAAACCAAGACAAAACTCACAACCCACAACCAAGAAGAGAAACTCGACACGGATACCCATCCGAAGGATGCGTCCCCGCCTTCTCCGTCTGGTACGCCCTATCCCCTCTTACCTCATTCATCACCCCAAATCCAAGCATCCCATCAACCTTCGTCCACCACCCCGCATTCCGCGCTTGAATCTTATCCCACTCATCATACGCAGGCTTCAAATCAAAAGTCCGACAAGTCATAATCAAAGCAATCCGCATCTCAATGAAACTCAACGTTTGACCAATACAGGCCCGAGAACCGATGTCGAAAGGACGGTATGCACCAGCAGGGGGGTACAGTTCGTGGTTTGATGAGACTAGCCAACGTTCGGGGAGGAATTCATTGGCTCGTTTCCATATGCGGGGATTTTGGTGGATAGCTTGGTGATTGATGATGATGAAGAGACCTTCGGTTGGGAGGAGTTGTCCGTTCAGCGCTGGGAGGGAGACGCCGGTGATTCCTTGCCGTAAGTTTGTTGCAGGTGGATAAACTCGCAATGTTTCTTTGATTACCGCCATTGTGTACGGGCATTGGTTTAGCAAGGTCGGTTTTGCCTTCATGAGACCCGATACACTTGAGGGATCAGGTCCAAATACTTGATCATGCTCTTCTCTCAATCGAAAGACGACTTCGGGATGTTTCGACATGAGGTGATAAACAAAAGCCAGTGTACTCGAAGTAGTATCCGTCCCCGCAAAAAGAAAGAGTCGAATCTGGTGAGAAACTATAGCGGCAAACTCTTCATCTAACTCCGTCGTCTCAGAAACTTCTTCATTCTTCTTCTCTTGGAAGAATGCGTCTATTGCGAGGGAAATGGCTGATGATGGCCCTTTCGTACCTACTTCAGGAGGAGAGAGAGAGAATCGTTGTTTCTTTACTTCGGCGTAACGAGCATTGAGCTCTTTGCGGATGTATCTTCGAAGAACCTTTCCGTGATAGCTCTGAATGATGGGTCGAAGAGGGTTCATGAGTACTCTTATGTCCCAGAAAGAATGCCACCTTGTGATGGTGTTGATTGCGTTTGGGAGTATATGTTCGGAGAGCTGATAGTTGATGTCGCTATCACTGTAAAGGTCTCCAATGTCAGCTTTTTTCACTTACGGTCAGGATTAATTCCTTTGTGTACTAACAGAGAGATCTTCATAATAACATCAAAGGTTAGTCGTGTCGCAAAGTCATCCAGTGAAAAGATCCGTCCCTCCGTTCTTCTCAATTTCTCACAGAACACATCCATACAATCCACAATATATGGGACATGTTGCATCAACGTCGTAGGATTAAAACCAGGATTCAATCTAGCCCGCCACGTTTTCCACTCCATGCCATTCATACTAAGTAAGCTCTGACCTCCCACAATCGGCTTAAGCAACTCAAGACTAGCATCAGACTTCGGAAGATTATACTTCTGCGATACAAGTACCGCAGCTTCGGGATTAAACACCATCAGTGATGTAGGGAAAGCAGGCCAAAGATCTAGTAGAAACATTTCCGTGTCTGGAAACTCGCGACATAGTTCTTGTGTTGCGAGAGCGACATTTGCTAATGGAGGGAATCTTTTTTGGTATTTGTAAAGCACTAGGATGTGACCTGTAATCCAGCTCCAATTCTTCGGCATGGGCTATCAAAGAGTCAGCTCTATCACCGGATGGAATTGATTTCAAGACTGGGACGTACGAAGCCCTGCTTGCGCAAGTCATTGATATGCGAACGATGACGATACGTGACGCGGATCACATAGAAGAGGCTAGTGCCTACCAAGACACCAACGAACGGTAGGAGGTTACTCAACGGCATACTGCTACTCAAAGATTTGATGGGGGGCTTAAAGCGAGGTAGATAGATTTCTTGGATGGGAAGCTGTCAAGGTACACCCAATTTGGTGGTACAGGCGATTAGATGCATCTATAATTTCCGTTCCCAAAAGAATAGTTGTACACGTCCAACCCGAGATGCCTTACGTAGGTACGAGTTAGCCCTGCGGTTACTGGTAATAGTGTAAGTGCATTTGAGGATGACTGTCGAAAATTGGGCAGTATATGGTTTGTATCGACAAGTATCGTTCTAGCAGCGATCGGCAAATGGAACGGATTCCATAGAATTCCATGGATTCCATTCCAGCTGGAATACTTCTAGTGCACTGATAAAATGGAATGGAATACTTCTATTAATTGGTCGCTGGAGTTCTATAGCAAAATGGAATTCCAATCTCAGTAAATAGGTAGGTATGAATATAGTGAATACTAGTAAGAGAGGCAAGCATTACTCTGTATACGCTATCAAAAGTTATTATATTAAAACTCTGGTACAAGTAACTTGATTGTCCTATTTTACCTAGTATAATAAGAATTGAAAAGTAACAATAGTTTCAAGGCCTGTCTGGATTAGATAATTTTAGCGATCATCAAATACTTCTTTGAATATGAAGTACTTAACCTACCTACCTTTCTTTATATAAACCCGCAATCGCTTATCCAAGTACTGTACGCATGGAAAACCTGAGAAGTGAAGTATGAGCCTACTGTAACTCTCCAGTACTGTGATACGACCTCCTTACTCGTACTCACTCGCTTACATAACACGTAACGCCCCAACCCCCCTCCCAACATTCTTCTAAAGAGACAACTAAGACACACACACGCAACTCCCTCCTAGACCTCACACACAAAGCGTCAAACATCATACAGTACAATATACTTAATCTTTTTAGTATTTCTCTATCATATCATATCGTATCATCGGCGGTATCGCCCGCACCATCACTCTCACCATCACCGCACAGCAACCCACCCTCCTCCCTTTCTCTCAAGATCCCTTTCCATTCGCCCCTTTCCTCCAACCCCACCTCTCCTCACATCCCCAACCCGTTTCCACATTCTCCTCCCACCCATCCATCTTATCACCGCCCCTCACCAACCAAGCATCAAAGCAAGAAAAGAAAAAGAAGAGTACACAGAAGACCCACCAACACAAAGGAAGGCCGGCCACGGGAAGATTTGAAAAGAAAATAAAAAAAGGGGGAAAAAAGGCGGGGGAAGCTCAGCTTTGGGACTTTAAGTCCTTTATAAGAAAAGAAAAAGCAAGCAAGAGCGTACGCAAAAGAAACAAAAAAAGATCTCAAGGAAGCTTCACTGATCCCCCAATTCCCCAACAACGCCAGCGCAAAGAGAAGAAAGTCGATTAGACTGACCACCGTCCCAAAAATGAACTCGGTAAAATCGCAAGGGGGAGTGTATCCATTCCTTAGCGCGAGCCCAAAGAGAAAGAAAAAAAAGGGGTAAAAGAACAATCGAAAGGTCCATAAAAACCTCCCAGTGAAAAAAAAAGAAGTTTCCCCATCCCGCGCCTTTTTCAATGCTATTGTGGTGTAAATATTCCAGACCTCGAAAATGCTCATCATCGTATCAACTCCTGGCCCACTATCATATCCCTTCTAATCAATTTCCACCACCTCTCGGTTCTGCATCCGTCCCTGACTCTGACTTTGACTCTGCTGACTGCTATTCGGCGTAACCATCTGTTGAACCCTTTGGGGCGGCATCGAAATCTGCATCTGTGGTCTCATTTTCTGAGGCGGTAATATCGGTTTCGGAGCCGGCTTTTGCGAGATGGCATATTGACCAACCATTTTGTCAAGTTTGTCCAAAAGCTCCTCGACACCAGTCGTTTGCGCCACAGCACTCGTTCTCATGCCTTGATAACCCGTACCACTCGAGTTCCAGATGGGCTTCAAAATCTTGTCAATATCGTCCTCCGCGCCTTCATTTTGAACCCGCGCGATGTACCACCAGGATTCCCCATTGCGGTGTTTTAGTACAACTTCGAATTTCACCTTTCGTCCACGAGGAAAGGCGTTCGGATCCGTAGCGATCGGAAGAAGATCATAGTGAACTTGATGATGATCTACTGATCGAGAAAGTACGAATACCTCGCCTTTGGTGCTTGGTACAGAAGCCCATGTTGCTTTGATAGCATCCAAGGCTTTCAGAACGGGTAGCGTAAGAGGTAATATAGTCGACACACCCTTGAGACCTTCACTTCCATTGAGTATTTGATTCAGATAGTCGGCGATTTCGAGATGTGGATTGCCGCGTTCCAAAATAAGGCTCATCTTGTTATCTGATCCACTGAAGTCGATTACGGCTGTATAAGGAGCTGGCGATTCGCCTAGATTCAGTGAGTCTGCCGATTTGCCATATGTGAATTCAATCCTTCCCAGTGAAATTTTCTTGCAGGTCAACTTTTCTTCGTGCGCTTGCAGCACATTAACAAACTCGATTAAGCGGAAAACCCGCATTGTCCTTTTTGTCAAAGTAGGCAGGATCGACTCTCCAATCTTGCTTCGTAACCGCAGAGATACGCTTCCAGTACTCACGTGGAAGGCAACGTCTCGATCAATCTTCTCCTTCATGGTTTTAAGTGCGGGCGGCAGAGGTATTTTGATACGAGCTTCCGTCACAATTACAAGATTCTCATCCGTTCGGCCTTGTGGAGCAACACTATTTGGTGAATGCTGATTCGCTGGCGGGGCGTTTGCGAGCCCAGATTCTGTGGGTTGGAAAATCTGGAGTCCATTGATTCTAAGTTCAATCAGATTCTTGACACATTTGCGGGGCCCAATGAGGTCAGAAATTCGTAACGCTATTGCTGGAAGCTGAATGGGGCCTTTGATCTTCCGGGATTTTTGAAGCGCGGACCAGGCACGCATGTCATGGAGTGCTTTGAGATTTGCGTGATGCGAGATAAGGGCAGCTGCAAATACGTGGAGTGTATTCAGGAAGTTATAGGTGGGAAGTGGCGTAGTGTTCCTGATAGGAATGGCAATGTGGTTGGCTATTCTTCGTATGGGTTTGATCTCTGTATTTTTTGAAGTACCTGGAATTGGTGGTGGTTGCATTGGTTCAGTTCTATTATGGTTGTTAGTAATGTTTGGTACCTGGCCTCATAGACAACATACGTTTCAATCAAGAACCAACTCTCCCCATAGGGGCCCAACGCAACAGCAAGGTACCAGTTCTTGACCCAACCATTTCTCATGTACCAGAGAACCTGAGAGGTGGACTTAGGGACAACCTTTTGCAGGTCATCTTTTGGAACGCTCGGGTTACCAGTTCTTCGCCAACCAACACTCCATCCACGACTATCTATGTGGTCCATGATGGCCTCGTATCTAAGCTGATCAATACGGTTATGGGCATTTTCGGCCGGGTCTTTTTCGTCGTTGAGCTTCATTTCGGAGGGGTACACTAAGCGACTCGCAGGATGTAAAACAAACCGGCCAGTGACAGGTTCAATGCGAATCGAGATAGTTCGCTCACTTGTCAACTGTACGCCTAATTTGGATTCCGCAGGTTCCCTTGCCGAGATCTTCAACGAGAGATCTGCCTCGCCCTTGGCAAACAGAGGTTTCGCCATCATGTGTTCGTAGGTTGATACCAAGATATGTTCCACGTGCTTCGCAATGATTGTTTTGAGAAGTGATTCGGCTGAGATATTAACAGTGTCAAAAGCGAAATCCACATCTTTGACTTCTTTCTGATCTCGGAACCATCTCAGGCACAATCGAGGTATATCTTTTGGATGTGGTACGCGATCCTTCCGCTTTCCACTATGAACCCCAAGAATAATCCAACTTTTGGGACCCTTGGGACCATATCTGCCGACCCAATACTGTATGCATAAAGCGCGATGCAGGGGTTCCACCTTCAAGCCCTCTACCCATTTGCTGCTCGATAGGGCTAGTGCCTGTCTCTTAAACTCGCTGATCTGGTGAGTAAGAACAAAGTTGTGTAGAAAGGTGTAGCATCCCTTCAGACCATTCTTGTGGAGAGCTTCGTTGACCCGACTTTCAATGTACGAGCGTGCGGCAAAGGGTATCTCTGATACCGCCGGCGAAAATAGAAATCTAAAGTCAATGAACCACAATTGTTCCTCCGGGTTCTCGTCAGCTATTGCGAGATCCACCTCAAACTCTCCTTCTACTTTGAAGGTTACACGACCCGATTGAATGGTGTAATCTCGAAATTGTACGGGTAGATTATCGTATTCATGTAAATTCATTCGGATGGAGAGAAGAGTATTCAGATTTTCAAAAGATTTGAGGATTTCCTTGGCTGTCAAGGGGGGCGGTTCAAGATATCCAAGCTAATTCTGTTAGTATGGTCAAGAATGATTTTACAGTATACGCACATCTGGCATCCATGGTGCTTTTCCGGTGGTAAGAACCTCCAGACCAGTTTTCAAATCGGGGTTCGGTAGTCGCGCGGGCATCAAGCTTCTTTTTACTTCACCCAACTCAAATAAGGCGTGTTCGTAGAGTTGTTTTTTCCCATCCAAATGTATTTTCAGATCAATCAGCTTGCTCACATCATCGCTCCTCCGACTCCAGCTCGTGATAACGAGAGCCTTTGTCCAGTCTGTGTGTGCATCCTGGGCAAATTTCAAAACTTTCAGTTTTTTCTTGATATTCTCCTCACTGTTATCATCCGTCGCTCCTAGACTTCCCGTGGCCGGCGCTGGCATTTGTTGCAATTCCATAATGGTTCGTTTCTGATCATTATGTGTCTTTTGCGCCATTCGCGAGAGCAACTTGGAGAGAGGCTCATAGCCTTGTGTGATATGGGCAATCTCGGGCGGCAATTGATCAATCATGGCTTGAGTATCACTCGGGATGACATCGTCTCCTCGTTGCTGTCGCGAGCCTGGCAAATATGCACCATTTATTCCATTGGGTATGGTTGGACTTATTGGCGTCACATTCTGCAGTGGCTCTGCTCGACCCTTTCCTTTGTCCAATCCCTTTTCCGAGGCATATCCCGCTCCATTGAGTCCATTCGGCCGTTGATCTCTGTCATGATTCGTATGCGATCCGTTCCGACTCCGATTCTCCATTATGACTCCAGGCATGCTCTCTCCGTCTCGAGGTCCTGCCAACCGCTCTGCCCCCTTCTGAGAACCCCAAGCGACCCCCTCTCCAGCTTTTCTCCGCTCCGTCGACTCTATCTTGGCTGGTGGCGGCGGAACCAAGATGCGAGTTGAAGGTGAAGACGTCTAAGCAAGATCGCATGCGCTATCCGCTGTGGCCAGCGACCATGAGCGCGAAGCTACGGAGAGGATCCTCGTTACGTCTTGCGACTCGATCAGCGCACTCGTTGAGGGGACGGCGCGACAGGATCGGGCGATTGAGAATGTTGCAGAGCGCGGCCTTGCATGAAAGAACGAGTGGCTGGGGCTGGGATCGCGGCGGGAGGGAATATTTTACAGACCGATCTGGCGAGGGCAAGCAGGCGACAAGCGTACTAGAGTGCGGGTAGGAGGGTTGAAGTGGTGGGATGGTAGTGGTGGGATCGGTTTTGGTTTTGTGGTGTGAGGAAGTCGGATGGCTAGGTTGACTGGGAGTGGTTGTAGTGTGTTGGCGGCTCAGGTTGTTCTTTCTTGAAAGGGAACCTTAGCACCTTAGCACCTTACTCTCGCGCAGCGGCGGAAGTGAGCCTGAGCCTAAGCTAAAATCTCATGGTGGGGCCCTTTCACCCCGGGCCCCATGGGATTGGTCGCCGATATTTAACCATCCATTAACCTGCAGTTGCGCTGCGAGGGCTGCTCCATTCCAGCTGCCCTGAGGCACCAACCTGAGGCACCAACCTGAGGTACCAACCTAAGGCTACCCGTACCTACCTACCTACCTACCTACCTACCTACCTACCTACCTACGGAGGTAAAGGCTACCTCAAGCTCAAGCTACTCGTCGCCGAGGGATAGTCAAAGTCTTGATTTGGATATCTTATATAAAGCTTTATCTCAGCTACAAATCATCCGTGAATGTTCAGTCTCTTAGAAACAATGATATAAATATATCTTCACCCTTCTGCTGTTTGAACCAAGCACTCTCATTCTGCTTGGCCTATTCGTCTTCAAGGCGGCTTCTCGCTTCTCCCCATCGGAGTTGGCCTTCAACGACGGGAGCAATGCCGGTGACCACCACAGCTGTACGGATGTCATGAACCTCAGAAGTTGACGCTGCCAGCGACAGTACCCTCCCAGCCTTTCACCTCCAACCTTTTCCAAGGGAAGGACTTGGATCTCATGGTAGTCACGATCCACACGGCGCCACAGGCTGTATGCCGTGTGCAGTGCAACCAGAGAAGGTACCTGCTCTTCAGTGCAGCTTGCAAAGAGAGGTCCAACTACCTATGTATAGGTATATGTATAGGTATATCCTCAGAGCGGGGGCCATGCATGAGCAAAGTGTCCATGAATACACTTTCGTAGCATCAGATCGGTCCTCTACCACCAAAACATACATGCCTTCCAGGTTAGTAGGTAGAGTCTACCGCACAACAATAGCAGCAGCTTTCAGGTGGTGGGTTGTCTCCATCATCACCATCACTTTTCATGGGATGGCGCGGGTGCCGTGAGTGAGTGACGCTGCTGCTGCCCCTGGTCAAGATCTTGCTATCGGTATCATATCAACAGCTCCGCTCTCTATCTCTTTCTTGCCTCCACCATCGCCTTCTCCTCTTTCAGAGTCATTCATACCCATCCCATAGCCATCCCCATCCCCATCCACCGCATTTAAATACCTACTCTTTCTCGACCAAATGATGCCCTGGCCATAGCCGTCAGCAGATAATGGTCGCCAACGTGCATGCGGCCTCATACTAAAGTTCCAGCCAGTAGCCCCCCCAGTCGGGTAACATTGTGCTGCCTCAGCCTCGCTGAGTGGTCAAGTTGGACACCCTGAACCCCTTCCGATGGTGCCTCGTCAAGAGTTCCAGTACCAGCAACATCTGCAGCAACCCTCACCCAACTTCTATTCCCCTCGTGCCCGCTCCTCCAATAGCGCCAAACGGTCCACGCATTCTTATTCTTCTTCCTTCGAAGCCGATGACGAGCGGTCAAGCTCCAACGACGACGATAGCATGGGGCCCGGCGATGCAGCCTCGGGATATCGCGATGATCCGTCACAATATGAGGGCGAAGATACTCGTTTGACGAGTAAGAAGGAGTTGAATGGGTGGTATGCGTATGCTTTTGCTGCAGAGGTCTATGTGATATGTGGGATGGGTGAGTTATTCAATATCTCAACTCTCAACTCTCAACACAAAGTAGTACAAGTATAGCTGTCACTAGCTTCAGCTTCAGCTCCAACTTCAACTTTCAAGAACATTCGCAAGCCATTAGCTGGCGGAAGAAGTAACTCTATTGTACTATCATCTGCTAATCCCAAATACCAGGCTCCTTCATTCCCATTACCCTCGAACAACTAGCCCGTGAAAACGGTGTCCTAGTGAGCGATCCAACCCAACCATGTGGATCCAGCTCCCACGCCCCAGGAAACCTCCCAGGCACATCTGCAGATAAAGGGCAATGCGTGGTATTCATTCTAGGCATGCAAATAAATACCGCCAGTTTTGCCATGTACACCTTCTCCCTGAGTGTACTATTCCAAGCTCTGTTGGTAGTGTCTATAAGTTGCGCCGCGGATCATGGCAACTATCGCAAGCGCTTACTGCTATTCTTTGCATTTGCTGGCTCTATAGCAACAATGCTATTTCTTCCCATCGTTCCAAAGGTCTACTTGTTAGGGGCCGTGTTAGCTATGATATCGAATACATGTTTTGGCGCGAGTTTTGTACTCCTCAACTCGTTTCTGCCTCTCCTGGTTCGGCACCACCCCAAAACACAATACGCATCTCAGACTGCTACTCCAGAATTGCAATCAGATGACTTCTTGGATCGAGCTCATGAAGAGCAGTCGTTGAATGGGAATATGAACGGGAATCATATAGTCGACTCTACAGCTGCTCTTTTACCATCCTCCAAACCCAAAGCTAGTACCACCTCTGTTGAACTGGAGCTCTCTACCCAGATATCTTCTACAGGCATTGGAATTGGCTATTGTGCGGGTCTCTTTTTACAATGCGTTTGTATAATCATTGTTTACTTTATGAAAAGTACAACTTTATCTTTACGCGTAGTGCTATTTCTGATAGGAGCATGGTGGTTTATCTTTACATTTCCCGCAGCGGTCTGGTTAAGACCCCGTCCAGGTCCTCCACTAAGACCACATAATCGGGATGATCCCAACGCTTCGAGAACCTGGCTCGCATATTTTACCTACGCATGGAGTTCCCTCTGGCGAACCGTCAAACTGGCCCGACGACTTAAAGACATCATCCTCTTCCTCGCCGCATGGTTCCTACTCTCTGACGCCATCGCAACTGTATCAGGAACCGCAGTTCTGTACGCCAAAACAGAACTCCACATGCCCCCAGCAGCCTTAGGTCTCATCAACGTAATTGGCACAACAGCCGGCGTAATAGGAGCCTTCTCCTGGTCCGCCATCTCCCGTACATTCGGCCTACGACCTCACCAAACAATCATGGCATGTATTTTCATCTTTGAAATCATCCCTATCTACGGACTCCTCGGCTACCTCCCCTTTGTCCAAAACTGGGGTGTCATAGGCCTTCAACAACCCTGGGAAATGTACCCCTTAGGTTTCGTTTACGGATTCGTCCTCGGTGGTTTATCATCATACTGTCGTTCCCTGTACGGTGAACTCATACCCCCAGGCTCGGAAGCTGCTTTCTACGCCCTCTACGCGATTACCGACAAAGGCTCCTCCATCTTTGGCCCTGCGATTGTGGGCGCTATCGTTGATAGAACTGGGGGGATACGACCTGCATTCTGGTTTCTGGCGATACTTGTTGGGTTACCGGCGCCGCTACTTTATTTCGTGGATGTGGAGAGGGGGAAGCTGGAGGGTGTTAAGCTGGCGGAGGTTATTGAAGGGAGGAGAGTGCATGAAAGTGGATCTACTACTCCGAGGGGTGAGGAGAGAGCTTTATTAGGCGAGAATAGAGAGGAGGAGGAGCGTTTTGTTGATAGAAATGTTGGTGGGCGGTGAATCGCCTACCTGGTTAGGTAGCTAGCTAGGGTACCTTTGGATGTCCGTAAAGTGGGTGGTGATTTATAGTTTTTCCTTTTTTTTTCCCCTTTAATGAGATTTGAGATACAATGGAATGGGATCATGATCATGAATCGGGTGCTTTTCGTAGCCTCGTAGGCGTTGGTATAAAAACACATTCATATATAGGGAAGGTAGAGGAATTACTGTAGGATTGGGAGGTTGTGGGGTTATTTGAGTTGATTTATTGAGTTGATACTTGAAAGGGGGGTTATTACTAAGAAGAGGAGAGGAGAGGAGAAGAGATTTTTTATATTGGTTGGTAGGTAGGTACATGTAACCTACCTATAGAGTACCTATATCTCTCGACTATCAACCCTTCTCTCCAAAACTTTCCAACTTTCCCGATCTCCTGTACTGTAGGATTACCTACCTTATAAACTGATTAGCTTTAAGCTAGAGAAGAGAGGAATTGGAAGGAAGGAGGGAGTATTTATCTATCCATCCATCCCATCTCCTCGCTACTAACCTACTCTTATTATACCACCCTACTCTTCCACACCCCACCTATCATTCCTCTATCTTCCTCTCCTCCGGTTCCTTCCAGTCCCTACCTCTATTCCCCTTTCCCACCCCCTCCCGAACAACATCTCAAAGCTTAAAAACTTAAACAAGTACTCCCACCTTCCAGCACCTACCAACCACAGCATTACAGTAAAATATAAAACAAACAGACAGCAAAAGTCGTAAGAACAAGAACATCACAATCCCAAGACACCCCACCCCACTCAGCCCAACCCAACCCTAATTCGTCTAACCATCATCCATCCCATCAAGAAAAGATTCCATGTACTCGAGTATTGACTGACACCTAAGGTTGACCAGAAAAAGAATCCATCATACCTACCTACCTACCTACCTACCTAGGTAGCATCGACTTAGCTTAGTCAAGGGAAATGAGAAAGGGAAGGAGCGGCCCTACCGTGGTATCAGCATTAATACCTAGGTATAGGTACCTAATGTCCGTCTTCGAGAAGTTTCGTTGAGGGGGGCAGGCTCGACCCAAGTCACCTGAGGTCGAACTTCAAGGTCGCCTTTGCATCGAAGTCTAGAATATGGGGAGATGAGAATATGAGAGTGAGGAAAGGGAAGGGAAGGGAAGGCACGATCTGTTGTTCATTCTTTGGAGTACTGTACAAACCCCCTTCATCTCCATCGTGCCTGCCCGCCTATTTCATCAACACCCTTCCTTGTCATTGATTTTAGGGAGTCTAGCTGGTGCAGAATTGATGGCAAGGCAGGTTATATCACATTTGCATAAGTCAAAAAGCAAAGAAGGATTTTTCTAATTCATGTTGCATATAGCATCATTCATTCCATCATTCCATCATCTCTGTCTAGTTTAGTGAACCGACCGTTTGAAAACGCGTCAAATCATCTATCAAGAGTAGCTGGGTATCATTCGTCACCAAATTCATTTCATCCAGTATTCATTCATCCATCCATCCAAATTCAAAAACGCCAGCTCAGTGTGAAAATGCCAATGCGAAAATGCTACACAAGGTATTGCCTGAAACGCCATTTTTATCCCTAGAAAGGATTCGAGAATCGGAGGTTCGAGAAGAGAAGAGAGCAAAGTAGGATAGGATAAACTTAAAGGTTCAGCTCAACAGCCTTGCTATTCTCAATATGCTTCTTGAATGGCTCCAAGGCCTTCTCGACCTCTCCCCCGGCACCGCAGAAGCGGATGACTTGCTCAGGGCAGCGGCCAATGAAGTTCTTGGGGTCAAGCATGGAGTCGATCTCTGCCCAGACAGGCTATTGGAAGATGTATTAGTTTATGTTTGTTTTCGCGTGGACTGGGGGAAAGGCGGAAGATTACATACCTGGAAGAATTCGGTCTTCTTGATGCGCTCGATCAAGTCGTTCTTACCACCTTGCTTCTTGACGACATCACTAGCCTGGTGGCTTAGAACACGGATCTCCTCTGCGTATCGTTGGTTTAATACTCTGGAGAAGGGAAAGGAGAGGAGTGGAACGTACCATGAGCCTCCTGGCGAGACTTGCCAAGGGCAACAAGCTTCATGATAATGTTTTCGGTAGCCATGAATGGGAGTTCTGTTGAGAGTCAGTTTCTGAACAAAGATTGCAAGTTGGAAGATATGGTAACATACCCTCCATAACGGCAGAGTGGATACGGGCAGGGTAGACGACGAGACCGCCGACAACGTTATCGAGGGTCATGCAGATGGCATCGGCACTCAGGAACATCTCGGGAATCATGATGCGACGAATGGCGGAGTCATCGAGGGTACGTTCCATCCACTATCGAGGACTTCATTAGTATGTGCGTGGTTTCATATATTGGAAGGGATGACATACTTGAGCAGCGAAGGTATCACTAGCAATCTTGTTCTCATTGGCGAGGAAACGGCCAAGACCAGCGATTCTCTCGCAGCGCATTGGGTTACGCTTGTAGGCCATGGCAGATGATCCGATTTGATCCTTCTCGAAAGGCTCCTCCAACTCCTTGCGGTTGGCCAAGTGACTGTTAGCAGAGACGTTAGTATAATTCAAACAGGAGTGTTGACAGTCCGCTTACCGAATATCACTGGTGATCTTTTGAACGGTAGCACCGAGGGAAGCGAGGGCATTGGCGACTCTCAAGTCAACCTTGCGCGTGTAGGTCTGAGTAGAGATGGAATAGCAAGATGGGAATCCAGCCTGGGAGCAGAGATACTCATTGAGCTTGTCGATCTTCTCGCCATCACCGTGGAAGATCTCCATGAAAGAGGCTTGGGTACCAGTTGTGCCTTGAGCACCACGGAATCGCAAGTCGGCACGAACTCGAGTGATATCCTCCAAGTCCATGAGAAGATCTTGAACCCATTGGGCAGCACGACGTCCGACAGTAATCAATTGAGCGGGTTGATAATGCTTGGCAGGGGTTAGCGAGGTTCAGGTGGAGGATAGGTTGGTGTAGGTAAAAGGTGTAGTGGGAGAAAGTTGAACTTACAGTGAAACCAAGAGTAGGCATATCCTTGTACTCAACAGAGAAAGCAGCCAATTTGTGGATGACAGTAGCCAACTTAGGGAGCTATTGAATATTGTTAGCTTACAGGCCAATTTGATTAGGCAAGATGGATGTGATGGGATATGTTGGAGTGAGTGCACAAAGCCAATTGGACCCAGTAACCCCAACCCACCTCCTCAGATAGGTGTGACCCAAACTTGACGCAGGAAAAGGAGACCACTGACCAAGAGATCAAGACCATTCTTCATGAAAATCAACTCAGCGTTGTCAGTGACATAGCAAGAAGTCGCACCCCAATGAATAATTCCAGCGGCAGCAGGAGCGACCTGACCAAAAGCGTGGACATGAGCCATAACATCGTGACGACGCTTCTTCTCCTCCGCACTGGCAACCTTGAAATCCTCATCGGTCATGGTAAGATTTGCCTTCATCTGCTCAAGGGCCTCCTCTGGGATATCCAAACCAAGCTGTTTCTCTCCCTCCGCAAGCCAGACCCAGAGTTGTCGCCAGGTTGACGCACGATTCCGGGCAGAGAAGATGGTCTTCATCTCCGTGCCTATATAGCTAATTGTCAGTGAAGTGTCATGATAGAGGAGATATGAGATAGAAGGTGACCGGCCACTGGTCAACGAGCTCAAAGAGGCGTCCTCTTAGAATCTGCGGGGTAATCGGACGTGAATTGAGGGTCAAGGAATTGTAATTGAACTTACTGGAGTATCGCGACGCCAAAGGCGATTGGTAGGTATCGTTTGCAGACATTTTGGACATTAGCAAATCTGCTTGACGGTGATGGCTATTATTGTACAAAATTGTTGTGTTTATGGAGAGCAACATCTATGGAGGGGGACGTGAATAGAAAATTATTCTGCCGATTTGTTCCCCACCTTGGCGCGGGTGATGAACCAAATTTGCGGGCGGTGTGACAGAAAAACAACCCCGTTGGATGCCAGGGGTCTGGTCCATTTATCATGTCAGGTGATTAGTCTAGTTATAGTGATAATGAGTTACACTAATGTTCAAATATTCTTTCTCGCTAAACAACTATATGAAAACTTCTCGCTTACTTAAGAGGAGAGCAAGCTTATTTGCCAATCAGGTTTCAAATCACATAGCGAAACAATCCTCCCGTAAAATTAGGTCGCTTGGAGACCTCGAGCAAATTCAAAAAGAGGCAAGCTCCATGCATTTGGCAAGCTCTACGTAAACTTCTCTTTACAAAACTCGAGATTTCGAATGAGAAAGCCTAGAACAATTTCATTGACTACTTGAACTACCTTCTACAGTGAAAGTAATTTACAGTCCATTTAGCTCAGGTTAGTGGAATATACGCCATTGGGAAACTTATCCCAAAATGTATATAATTAGGGTGATTTATCGAGTTTGATTCTGTGTATGCTCGGGTGTATACCCCAAGTTAAATACCGTCTAGATATAATATATTTTACTTTCTCTTATGTATAAAGTCTTTACAGAAGGAATGCTAAATTCACTCTATAAATATACACTTATATATTATTCACTAGTATACGAATACTCGGGAGTACCAGGATATGACTGAGAAACGAGTCAAATCCATATAACCTACTAGCTAACTTCATATAGTAGGAGCTAGAGTTACGTAGCCCTATCTTATGCTCCTGCTTTATTGTAGTACTTTCTGGAATCCAGTTGAATAAAACCAACAAGGAGTAAAATAATCAGCTTCCATACAGCGGAAAGCTGTATATCTCTTCCAGACCACAAAGGTAAAAAAAAAGTGCAGTCGAAGTAAATACAAGTGGACACAATAACTAGGTCGAATTGAGGCCCAAATGCTTAGGAATCCATTCTGGATGGCCAAACGACTTTGTTTTACAGGGTAGATGTTGTAAAAGTTGGGGTTTTTTGCTCTACTTCGAGTGCACGTTTTTGTGTACCTTTGTGGTCTGGAAGGGATATCTTATTATATGTTAAAAGTAGTAGTAATCATATTGGGTAGGATAAGCGTGCCGGAATTGCGCATTCGTTAATACGGGATTTTGTAATATATTACTAGTATATTTCAAACAAAGACAGGCTACTATGTTCAAAGTAGTATTTGTTTCATTCGATGTACGAGTCAAAAGTTTCTTATATTCGTTATAAGTTAGTAACCATAAACAGTATAGGGTTTGATTTATATAGTGCACCAACCTTTCCAAGCGCACATTCTGAGCCTAATGAACCATTAGGAATATGCACGCGTCAGTACAGGACCTTTCTGTCCGAAAGAAGTTAGACCATTATACTTCGAAGTACTCAAAGTAACACAGGTGAAACTCGATACTAGGATACTCGCTAAAAGCATATCCCCGGTTGTATCTTGAACTTCTTACTTCTAGGTTCCGGATTTTTATTGGTAGCATTGAAGGATATCCTGACTATTT
Source organism: Hymenoscyphus occultus (assembly GCA_900536445.1). Lineage (NCBI taxonomy): Eukaryota > Fungi > Ascomycota > Leotiomycetes > Helotiales > Helotiaceae > Hymenoscyphus > Hymenoscyphus occultus. The sequence goes on from UNPT01000051.1 coordinate 107,440, forward strand.
CTCGAACCTTGCATAGAAGTATGTACTTCGAAGTATTTGCTTTTCATTCGATCTGCGAGCCAAATTAACCTAGAAGTATAACCCACGACGAGTCACCATTCGCAAAGAGTGTATATTCGTGCCGTTTATATCCTTCTTATATTTCTAACACTTCGTTTGCAGAGGGGTGGCGACGCGAGCTGTCCGGTTCCTAAATACGAATTATACGAAATAATATTTTTCGAGTCATGACAGAGTTAATTGTTACCCCGAAAAACGTCGTGCTGGAGTCTCTTTCGGTCTATTTGACTCGGAATATAGAAATCCACAATACAGTCCTTTAAGCAAATTGGATTGCGCAATACATGTGGGGGTATAGTAGAGATTGACAAGGGGTGAGGAGCTTGGCTGTCTGATCCCTTTATCTGATCTTTTGTAGAAGTACGATAAAAGTCTCTCGACTCTAAAGAGGTCCGGGAAAGGCTATCTGAGGGGCAGTTAACCCCTTGGATTTGAATGCTGCTTTATCTACGTCTATAGTTACCTGTAGGCAAGAGTAGAACTTCAGCAATCCCCAGCTTTAAAGTACTTACATGGTTGGTAGTAACTTATTCTAAACACAATGACACCTAAATAGTCACCACTTATCTTCTCAAGGGCAAGACGGCATGCCTAGGAACGCAATACATGACCCTACATCAGACAGGTTTAGTGAGTTTCTAGCTAAATTGCTCTTACATTATATAGACAACTCCTCTAAACTGTCAAAAAATCTTCTAAAGACTTGTCCTTTACAGCCATTCGGACTCGGGTACTCGAGTACGCTAGTAGAACAAAAGTCGCGACCCGCTCCCGTTGTGCCTACTCGGCTCTAAAAAGCAGCGATTTGTATAAAAGGTCGCCAAGGGTTGACAGCAGGCCATTAAACCCTGCTAGCAGGCCAATCTCGAAGTATAATCCTCGGAAAAGCTTAACTTTCCCCATGTATAAAATGCGAAAAGATTAAAGGGCCTGGACGAGAGTACAACAGTTTCAGGAGTACCCGGTCGTACTTTCATCTCAAATTCTATAAGAACCAACCTTCCCCTCTGAGTCCTCATCCAAAACCTTCATCACCATCTAACGACTTTTACACTTCAACAACCACACTCAACTATCAACTTCAATTTTCCTTCATAGAACCTCATCTACGAGATCAAAATGAAGACATTCGGTCTCGTCCAAGTCGTCCTAGCACTCTCCCTCGCTTCTGTTGTAGGCGCAGTAGCCTCATGCTCAGAAATATGTCGCTACGCATGTCAGCCGCTGGGGAAAGTAGTACGTCCTCCTTCCCGCTATTTCCTCATGCCCTATCTTAACTCATAAATCTCCTTTCTATAATCCTGCACTTTTACCCACGAAACTGACCGGAAAATCCAGGCCAAGTTCCCAGAGAGCAAATGCAACCCTCCGTCGTCATCAAAGGGTTGTGTTTGTGCATAAACTTAGTTACCTCTGTCCGTTTGGAGTATATACGGAATAGGTTAAGGTGAGGAAGGATGGGTAGGAGGACTTCATGGTTGAGAGTTGTGGATAAGACATATAAGTACACAAACACAAACACACACGCACATAGATCTTCTAAACCTATCAGCCATCAAACTTCTGGGATTCTCCGCTTATTTTACTTGGACGTTAAGAGAATTACTCGATTATGTTGAGTGGAATTCCTACAAAGCTTGCGGAAAGTAACTTCCAAAGTTCGAGTCAAGGGCCCGACCCGTTAAAGGGGCCCACTAATAATATCTGATACATAACTCTATCTTGACTACTGTAAAGGTAACGCGTCCCTTAAACACACGTAAGTGACCTAGTCATCTTACATCACTGCTTCTGCTATCGACAGCGAGGCTCTCTTCAGTTGATCTCATTGGATGTAAATCGTAATTAGCGTGATTAACTATTTGATTTGCTACGTCTCTTACTCCAGCCCATTTTACCAAGAAGAGTGGCCACCGATCAGCTAAAGATGTTACTGGGAAGGGTCACCAACTGGTGTTCAAGAAAAGGTAGAACACCTCAAAGACCTCTACTTTGCCACTTCAGTTATCCATCGCATTCTCAGGAGTGAAGTAGACTAGATTGAAAAACTCAAATAATATCTGACTGAGTATTCTTTGTACGAGCGCCTGCTTGGTTAGGGCCTTGCACTGGGGTGCACTAGACAAAATACTTCGTCCCATGTCTAAGAAACGTCGAATTTACCAGGGGTGTCTACTGTAGTAGAGTAGGGTCAAAACTCCCGAAAAGTCAACTTTTGTTACAGTATGTCTAGGACGAAATATGGATGCACAACCCCAATTAACGCTTGACTCGCAATGAGTTATATGGCCTCTTAGCTTGTACATCGAGTGAAAAGAAAAGCGCTCGTCCAAATACACAATCTGGCTTCATCCGGAGTACACTATACAAATCAGATGATACACTAAATTCCTGGTCTGACGTTACACTCTGTGAACTCGCTTAGCGCTCCCAACGTTAACAATACCACTTTATATATATTTAGTATATATCATATGGCAATTATAAAATCACATGTTTGGGGACGCCGTACGCGTGATCGGAAGGCAATCATAATAACCCCGGCAGTCCTAATTAATGTATTTAATGTATATACTATAGTACGTCTATATACAGTCGGTGCGATTAAGTCTGAGCCATTTAGCCGAACCCCACCAAAAATCGACGATTTGCCTAGTTTCTATTTGCTTATAAGTATATAGACTTAAAGTAAAACTATTATTCCTTTTCAGGACTTATAGTTGAGTACCTTCTTAGTAATTTTATATAGGTGCATTAAGCTATATATAAGGTCTTTATTAAAATATATCGTGATCTTCTAGATATACTAATTTTTATGCCGAATTTAGGCCGAATTTGGTGTAAAATAGGACTTTTCTAAAAATGGACAACTTTATACGCTTTTTATATAATACCTTATATTACCTAACAAAGTCGGAAGAGATAGAAAGGACGGAAACGTTAAGATAAAGAGAGATAAAGAGATTTTATAAAGGATTTTATATTTGCTAGCTATCTTTTATGTTTTCTCGTCAGGTGATTATGCCGAGTTTTGGTGTAAAAAGTGTAAATGGCTTAGACTTAATCGTTAGTACTGTACCATAGAAATAACGTTGTCGAAATATTACAACTAGTTTGTTACACCTCAGATTACGACAGAAAACAATACTCGATCCAAACGGTTTTATCATTCGAATGCACACTCTCTGAAACACTCGAAATCAGTTGAGTTTTGTAAAAGTAGGGGTACTCTTCCGAGAACTCGGCTGCACGTGCATCCCAACCAAACGCCCACTTACAAAGTAACTGCAGCCACCCATGAGAACCTGAAATGTCTCATAGACTACTGTAAGAGATCCCTTACTCCTCAAATTTTCACTAGCGGTAGGCAGAATGTTTATTTAGGTATGGCCGTTAGTATCATACCGATTTGATTGGCGAAAAGACTAAAGCCAAACCCGATTAAGCATTCTGTCTACCGGGTGTTGGAAGATGACCGAGTAAGGGATCGCAAAGTGATGATACTTCGTCCCAGGCGAAATAAACTTCAGTTTTTCAGGGGTTTTATTCTGTTGCTCGCCTTAGCCACCCTGGTAAACCTACATTTATTTCGCCTGGGACGAAGGGTCAAAGATTGAGGCGCTAACATGGATATCAACCGACTCAAAGTCAACATCAAGTCATGGGAGTAATGTGGGGTAAGACAAAGAGTTAATTAATAATTCTTCAAAGTACCAGGAACTACGTTGGAATGCTGCATTCTGTAAGTCTTACTCCTGTATATCAGATTCGTGATGCAGACAAGTAACTTTTAGATTACTAGACAATCGGTATAATTTCTAGCTTGCTTTTGTTGTTGGCGAAATGTCAGTAGACCCCACCAGGGTGGGGAAAACCTCGTAACAAAACAAGAGCAGGAATTTATTTACTTTCTACATCTAATCATTTGGCGTGAGTTTGGTGAATAAATCATGTCATGCTAGTGTGCTTCGACGATTTTAAACATGAATTTGGAAGCCCAGGTTACTGGACAGCTTGCCAAATATGGAAGTCATAAGATGTTTTAGTACATATGTCGAAAGCCGTGAGAATATCCAAGCGAATCGATAAATTCCCACAATACACATGAAATCAATGAGCGATATATTTCAATCAGGAGAAAGCCGTCTGTCTTCATTATTCAAAGGAATGAATGCCACTTTGGTAGCACTTCTTCGGCTTCTTCCTCTCTTTTATCTTTCTCATATTGTTCCCAGCATCTTCGGCATAAAGGAGGCTCGATGTCATCATAATTGGGAAATTTGAACAAGTCCGGTTCTTCGTCGCGCTTGAGTCTACCTAGCTGACGCACCCATGATCGTTCTTCATATGAATTATTGCATTGAACACCAGTTAACAGAAGTCGCCCCAGACAACCGCATGTTTTCCGCGCAAAGTCATAAGTCTCAAAGTCGTACTCAAATTCGTACTGAAACAGTTTCAAAAGGGATTTCTCTGTCCACCCGTGATTTGGAGTCGTGGTAGTTCTTATCTCCATTGAAACAAATTCCTCGATACGCAAGTGAAGGATGTTTACAATGAAATTTCGCCAATGCCAGAACGAAGTTGATTTTTGCAAAGCGAGAAAAGATGGGGATTGCCTTGCTTCATCTTGACCGAGCAAATACGGTGTCAAGTTACAAGTTTCCTGGGTATAGGATTCATCTCTATTGGATAAAAGATGTAAATCGACCCCCTTTTCATAAATCAGCTTGAGGCTAGATATGTTCCAGGCATCACCATTGTGATACCTAATCAATATATGAAGTGGAGCGTAGCCGTCGTCGTTTAATCCATTGATAATGTCAAACTTGTTGCCAGAAACTTCAAGAAAGAGTTGTATCAGCCTTGGTCCTCTGTTACCGATTGTACCCAATAAGCAAGCTAAAGGATATGCTAAGTAGCCAGGCCGAAGGTTTGATCTAATCTCCTCGGAAAAGCTGTGTACCAAATACTCAGCATGTTTTGTAAGCTTTTGATCGTTCATGCCCCCGTGGTGACAAATGTCTTCTAAACATTTCCATCCGATCGAATCAGAGTCGAAAAATTCGAGCTGGCTAATGAATAGATTGAGGATAGCTATCTTATCTTCACTGAACCGAATAGAGGAAGTGCTTGAGAAGTTCATACAAGCCATGTTAAGTGGTGTCCTATGTAGTCTGCCAGAAATGATATATCATAGAATAACATATAATAAACCAACCTTTGCTTGTGGAACGATCCGATTTCTGTATCTGCCCCTTGTTCTATCAAGAATTTGCACATTTCTAGATGACAATTTCTCGCTGCCACCTATAGAAGCGATCAGTGCCCCTTTCAGTAAACAACTGAATCATCATAAATAACAGAAAACGCCCTCACATGTAAGAGCGTAAAGCCCAAATAGTCTGTATCCCAGACGGTGGCGGCGTTCTTCGTAAACAGTGACTTTATTCCTTCCAAGTTACCAGTTCCGGAGAACTCGAAAGCCAAAGATTCTTCTGGGATAATGTTGATTGTTTTAGGCGTAATCTGCCATGATTTAGACGACTTCGAAACAAGCATGCGATAACCACAGGATATGCCGCACAGTGTGATCCATCGTGATGGAAGGAAAACAAAACAGGTTTCGATGTCAAGGTTCTCTTTGTTTCTAGAGAACCCATACTCTCCTGACAGTTTGTAGTATCTTGTAAATAGCTTGATAGTCCCAAGGATACTGGAGAATGACTTCTCAAATTGTGAAAACAGGCGCCGCTTTCTTTGCTTTTTGACTATAAGGGGAAGCGCTAAGGAAGTGGAGGGTTTAAGCGAGATATTCTGCTCCTGGTCACGCGGGATTGGCCGCGTACTTTGTCCATCCTCGATGCAGCGCTCAGAACTATGGCAGGTATTTTTCGTTAAATAATCAGCTTGGTCTTGACCCACGTTATCCGGTTCGGGCTTCTTGAGCTCAGCTATCGTTTCAGAGTACAAGACTTTTACCGCAGAGCGAAGTATTGGATTTTGCAGAGAGCTCGCAAATTTTTCTGCTATCGCATTGACTGCACGATTTTGATCCTCTCCTAGCGCGTAGATGTCGAGAGTACATGACTGTGAAGAATACGCTCTTGTCTGAGAAATCTCCGACATCTGCATTTCCAACTTCTTGTAGAATGCATGCTGTCTTGTTCTGTGAAGCCAACCATTCAGCTGAGCGGATTAAGGAACTAGTAGAGAACAACTTACTCCTGCAAACATTGGCGAGCAAGTAGAAGCGTGAGCTTTGTATCGGAAATGGATATCTCCATAGCTCGGATTTTATCTTCCCGGAAAGCAGCCTTGATCGCTGTCCATTTTACCACACGCTTCTTACCAGAGCCAAAGCCAGTTTGCAGCTCGTTCAAGAGTTCGAATAGAGGTTTTATCTTCTCTTTGCCTGAGAACTCTCTCAATCAATAAGGCACAAATTCAAGTTCGAAGACTTACAATTGTGTAGCAGCCTCGTGGTATTTGGATCAGCTCCACACTGCACTTGTACTCGGTGTATATCTTCGAGTACTGAAGTGAGCAAGTCTAAATCTTCCAGCACAGTTTGGACTTTGGTAGGTGCATTTTGAACCGAATCCCAGAAGTCGAGAAGCGTTTTGATGCTGTCGGCGAGCTGGATTGCTATTGAAGGTTCAGCGATACCACTAGAAGCAGCTTCCATATTTGGTCAAAGTGGTAATGTTGGCAACCTTTGACTGGCGGTCGAAGTTTGAAGTATGATAAGGAACTCTTGAGCGAGAAGAGATTCAGATTTCTACACTAGAAATTTGACGTCTCGACGAGGTTCGCAGCTAGGATACTGCAGGCTTTCTGGAAAGTGAAATGTGGCGGGCCGTGTTGTGTCACCACTCCATTTTCTAGCCAATCCGAGCCTCTCATTCTACCCGATCGAGTTTTTGAACTTCTCTACGACGAAACTCTCACCCCCAAATTGAAGAAAAGAATAGAGAGTTTCCTAGAGTTTTGGGCAGATTATCATCCTATCATACATATCTCATTCTAAAAAGTAGAACGATGAATCGAAATCGTGGCAGATCAAACTCCAGGCTCCAATTCGTCAAAGACATAACATCGTACAAGAATGATCGACAGATCATTACCTTCATGAACTCCAAAGCCCCGTAAAAATTTGGTCTTGACCTCTAGAAATCAAGCACCCTCCCCAACCTTCTCCCAAAACCTCCTCAATCCAAGAACCTTCGCCCTAGTGGGAGCCTCCCGCTTCTCTCTGGCCTCCCTTCCCCATCTAGTCTGTCTGCTATTGCTCCCCTCTCTGTCCCTCGCAAACCTCGTTGCCAGCCTCCTAACATCAGGTTTGACATCCACCACCTCCCTCTCAAGCTGCACCATCCTCTTACCCCTCCACTCCCCCACCCACCCCCTCAAAACATCCTTAACCCTCTCCCTTTCCACTCTCCTCTTAGCGTCCACTATTTTGGGACTCACCCAGCCCTTTCCTCGTCTGTAACATTCGCCAGGTAGGACGCCCATTTCGACTAGGCTTTCGACACTAGGTCGATGTCGGAGCTGCCTATTCAACTTTATTTTTGTAAGGTTCCATCCCAGGGAACGAGCGGCCAGCGTTGTGCGAGTTATGTAGATTCGATGTGCCATCAGTTCGCCGAGTGAAGGTCGAACTGTGAGGGAGTGGGAGAGGGAGAGAGAGGCTCGATGGAGACGGGTGGTATGGAGGAGGGGGTCGAGCGAGAGGTTTCGGAGTTGATGCGAGGTTCGAGTTAATGGGAATAGATCAGGGATATCGAGGTAGGAGAGGATTTGAAGTAGGATTTCAGATGGGAGGGCCGCGAGGGTGTATTCATGGTCATCATCGCGAGTTTCGTTGGAGGGGTGTACTAGCTCAAGAGACATGATATCGTTGAGGCAAGCTATTTATTTGAACGGGATTCTCGCATGTGGAAGAAAAAGGAGATATGGGAGAACAGGTTATTTGGAAGTTTAGATGTGAAAGCTGATGTTTTGGTGATGCTATTTCGCAGTATTCCCAACAAAGAGTTGGCTTGTCGTCGTCCGTGACCCGTGTTTTAGCGGGGTCACAAAACCACCCCCTTATCGCAATCTGAGACACTTCGCATCATCAGGTGGGCCGACAACAAGCGGAGCCCCTTTTCCCTCGTGCTCATTGCCTCGTCTAAATTATCTTCCGCAAACAAACAACGAATCTGAGCACAACTTCTGCTCTTGCAACGGTTACAATCGATGAAAATCTCCGCCAGATCCCACCTGGTATTCGTTTCCCAAGTACCACTCATGAACCCAACCATCGGATGTTTACGCCATTGCCATCCAATGAAATGCAAGCTCAAGGCTTATATCACGTGCATCATTTCTAAGGCGTAATGTGGTAAACTAAGGCAACACCTGCACTGAGGGTATATATATGAACCGTGACTTGGAGTTAACACTATGCATAATGCTTACGGAATTAACCATAATAGGAAAACGTGCTCGACGGAAAAATGCAACAGAAAAAACGCCTTGGGGCCGTCTACAATTCCTCATCGTCAGGCACCATGTAACGTAATCGACCAAAACGAATTGTGAAAGCTGCCACGACCGATTGATCCACCCCTCTTCCTTTCCCTATCTAGCACTCAGTTGCCGGTCGTGTCACTCATGACCTCTTACTTGAGACCCCACTTATGGGGACTCCATCTAACGGGAGAAGAAGGAAGGCGGTCGCTTTCAACGCGTCCAAAATGCTGATTGCTGCATGCAGACAATTAAAAGATCATGTTTGAGCCTCACAATGAAGGCCACCATCCCCCCTTTCATTGGCCTCTGCAATCCAAGGCTGGCCGAATTCTCGACCACCACAACCACGAATTCGGCCTCTGCAGTACCATAACCAAGACCCGGTTCGGTAGCTGGCCAACGAAACGGAGAGACCCAAGGAAAACAGGAAAATGTAATGTATGTCGGCCAACTCATCCACGCTCATAATCCGTTACCACACATACTCACATGTGCGCAATGACCCAGATGAGTCTGGGTGAGAACAAGTCGGTCGAGGAAAAGGACAGACCGAAGAGTGCAGAGAGGAGTTCACGGCATATCGAAAGCCATTACCAAGTCACCTCTACACTACGTGACAAGAACAACTCATATCATGTTGATGGACTTGCACCTTCGCCTCATCCCAGATCACCACCTCATCATGTCATCGCGTTCATTGAAGCATGGCTAGCCCGTGGCCGAAAAGATCATCAGACATGTGGTCTTTGATATCACACTAACGCCGCACATTGCACGCTATCGTAGTGCATTTGCATACAGCTCACTGCAACTGCTGCGTCCCTGTCCCCTGATCTGGCCTCGTCAATGCGACCCAGCTCGCTTTCCCTCTGCATCACGCCGGGCTTGCCTCAGGTCCTTCGTACTCATGTACCATCACTCGTTGTGACGACCTTGAAGAAGGTAACTTCAGTACGTACAACCGTCAACTCCGAGCCTCCACATTTTGCATGGATATCAATGGCCATTTGGGGATTGTAGAAGGATGATGGATTTGACTGCTACCCTTTCGAGCCGGAAAGATTCCAGTTCTGTGACCGCTTATTCACTCTCCATCCTTGAACTTGAACAATATGGTAGCCAGAATATCGTTTGATAGTGACTAAACACTGCCGAATGAGGAACCGCGACCCACCCCTCAACAACTATGTTGTTCTCCTTGACTTAATTTTCCTTCGCCCTCATAGGACGAACCCCCGCCTGATATTAGCCAGCGTTCATTCCGCTATCGTTTCCCAAGCCTCCCGTACTCAATCGACCAATAAGCCCAATGAACGTCTTACTTGGTGGTAGCAGTCGGTGAGGCTGCACACACCTTATTTTTCTCGCATGGCAATACCCACCGCTAATAGGTTAAAGGGGAGAGAAGAAGCAACCCCCGCATTCCAGTCATCAGCACATGATTTAAGGTGACCCGAATGTCAGGACACTACATCTCAAGTTCTGTTGGAACGTTTTGTCAAAGGAGACGTCCTCTCACAATGTCAAAGTGAGGCTTTGCGGAACCCGTCATGGAAACGTAACATTTACTTATTTTTCGGCTTTTGGCGCCTCGGAGAATTTTTCTCGCTTGGGCCAAAAAAGGGGCCTTGTTTATCAACGCTATCACCTATCGGTTCATGAGATGGGGCCAGAATATCCTGTAAACATCGGCTACCCGGTCAAAGTTCGCGATTCCCAACATACCAGCTTTCTTGCATCAGGCATTCGTCGTCGTAGGCTTTCTCGCCAAAAACCCCAACCTCCTCACCTCGTGTGTCCAAAAAGAAAAAAAACGCCCATCGATCAGCTTGAGTTCGTCATTGATAAATCCCTGATCCAAGTCCAGCTTCCACTTTGGGCTAAAAACAGGCTCCGCCTCAAACTGCAAGCAACCACTTTCTGGCATCTTCGACTAGCTCATGGTCTTGGTGTGACTATTGATGCAGCTTTGCATGTCTTTTGCCACCGTGAAGAGTTGCCCTGGAAGAAGTCACAAACTTGGACCATAGCATGGACTGGAAACGGATGAGCGTCATGACGAGCCACTCTAATTAACATAAATAGAAGCCTTAGCCGCTGTCAATACCGGCAGAAATTGTCTTTGGCCTTAGACCTTTTGCAGGCCCAAACAACTTCAGGAATGTGATAGAAAGTAGATATATGATAGAAAAAGCCGTGCCATTCAAATCCAGACTGCATGGCAGCCGGATCTTAACATCCTTCGAATAAGACTCGAGATAGACAGAGCCATAGTGAGTCCGCCACGTCAGTAAGCTCCCATTGGAAAGTCTGAATCCAACACCTTAGCGAACAGCAAAACGGACTCAAATTGTAATGGAAACCTGTCCGAGTGGCGAGAAGACGCAGCGATCTGCAGATGCCCTTTCTCTCTCGTTGCTTCCACATGCATAGTGATGAAGAGCGGTTGATCTTGCCTCACAGCACCACTGACAACGCATCATAACCATCCTTGCCATCCATTCAGCAAGGGAGAAGAGAAGGCTATTTTGGTTGTAGGCTGAGCCATTCTTCGAAAGATGTATGCGGGCTCTGCTGGCTGCATAAGACAGATCCGTTTTTCCACGGTGACTAGCAGTCTGCTGACTTGAAGGCTATGCCCAAGGATATGGCCAAGGCATAATCCAATATCGAATTGACTTCAAAAGGAACTCTGGCATATCAATGGGCCGCCACTAATGTGCGATAATTCACGGCCCGAAAGGATGTGTGCCTTGGACCGATTAATATAGCAGATATAGGAGTTGCCAGAAAAACAAGACAAGACGTGCTGCATGAGAGCGTAAGAACAACAAAAGAGCGGCCGGATATCCATTTGATCCGGTTGGATAACAGCTTTCAGCATGAGGGATTTGTTTGGTAATGCTGGATATTGAGTCCTCAAACACAAGAAAGTGCGGTCTTGGTCAAGGCTATGGACAGTCCCGTGTCCATCAACAAACGGGAAGCCCCGCAGGAGCTTCATCTCATTGACCAGTAACTAAGCCGGTCAAATTTGTTGGCCACGGAGCCATGGATCGAGAGGCCATAACGTGATTGAAAAACATTGCAACTAACACATGCCGGCAGCATACACCAGCTTGACCAACATGCAAGAGAACCTGGCATGTGCGGGCAGTTGGCCATCTTGAGCTTTCATCCTATCGAAATAAGATTTCATTTGCCTCGATAGGGCCGGATCATCCAAGTGGAGGCCAACACAAGTGGCAACAGACTGGCAATGCGGTTTGCAAGGTTGTGATACGAATTGGCTGTGTTCCACAGGGAAAACGATATCTTTTCCTGTATGGAGGCCTGGGGTGACAAAACGGCAGAACTTGCAGAAATGCGTTGTCTGTTGTATAGAACGTGAAGGCGGGCGGGGGGGAGACCGCAGATGAACGGGTGAGGTGATGTCCATCGGGCTTCAACGCAATAATCGACGGGGAATTTGTTTTCCCACATCCCAGCCGTTCATGGTAATGGATGAGTATAAAGATCCCCCTTAGAACCGCATATTCGTATCTGTATCAGCATCCATCAGCAATCATTCCTCATATCCAAATATCTGAGATACTCCTCTATATTCTCAAACCACAAGCCTGCACCATACACTCAATTTCCAACCCACTACACTTTGAACACCTTGCCCCCATAGGAAAAGGCTACCCTTTTGATTCAAGTATTGAACCACAGCCAGTAAGTTTTTGCGTTCCAAGTCCATATTGGTTTCAGATGTGGTCGTAGAATGAGCCCGTCTGACGAAAGCACAGACCTTCGCCAAAATGTGTTTTTACGACCAATACCGAATGATCTGCAACTGCCACAAGTGGGGTCACTTCCGTCAGCACTGCTCCAAGGAGTATCGGACTGGCGAGACCTGTGGTATGAAGTTGATCATGAACACCTTGGAGAAGCCAGAGAAGTGTAAAATCTGCACCAAGATCGACACCAAGGAGGGCCGTGTTCGCAAAGAGCAGGACCGGATCAATCGATGGGTGAAAGAAGAGCAGCGGGGCCATCAGCGAGGCGCGTCGATTGAGGCCTCTCAAGGTACAATCGAGAAACTGTATCTCGAGATCGAAGAACTCAAGTACCAGAAGAGTCAGAACATGGCCTCCACGAGGTAAATTGTGGTGCGAATCGGTGACTTGATGGGCATGGGCAGGGCGTTGTTTTGTTTTAGGAAATTTCGTTGGTTCACGACTTTCCTTTACGGATTTGCAGGAAAAATGGATATGGGTATTGACGGCGGCGCTGGAAATGGTTCGGGGGCATGGAATGTAATAGTTCTCTTGAGTCGCAGTAGTGTGTAACGATGAAACGGCAACGATCGCTTTTTCAAGAACCTGAGGATCCAAGTGACACCGTATCCTATTCTCGATCCAGTGAGAACCATGTTTATGAGCTCGGGAATTGACGTCAAGGGTTTCCGGGCGCTTAAAGAGTTGGCCAGCGGCTGGATGCGAATTTCGAGGTGAGCCAAAAGTCTAGACTGCATGGCGAGGAGCAGATTGACATATATATCAGTATAGTACTATCGAGAGGTGAGGTTACGCTGTGCATGTGGTGAGAGAAGAACAGGTCTTTGAGATGAGTTAGTGTGTTGTTGATGTCGTTGGTTAAGCGCCGAAGCTGCACCATATTAGCCAGAGCCATGATGAAGACTACGCCGTAGGCTGCAGCACTGGCATGACTTCGCCCTCACATCGTGCAAAATGGCAGAAACAAAATGAAGGAGAGAAGAGGAGAAATGAGGGAGAGAAACAGGTCTTTATGAGACGAGTCTGCAGACTAAATCAAGTGAAATTTTGCGAACGTGGCCAACCCTCAATGGAACGTCCGTTGCAGCCTATTGCAGAGCAGGAGGGTAATTTGATAGGCTCTGTCCAACGACCCAGCAGCCAGTAAACAAGCGCTTTTGACAAAGGAAATGCTGGAATGATACAACGCATAGTCAAATTACGCTTGCTGGTCCAGTCAAATCCCAATAATCATCTGTTCCATCCTCAGATCACATACAAATTGCATTGAAAGCAGGCCCCAATATCATGGAATTGCAACAAGCCCAGCGCCTCAACGCCGTGCAACACAAAACAAAGGAAATCGTTGGGCATCACGCCTGCCAACCATGTCTATTCCATGGCAGAATCTGCATTTTCGAATCCTCCCAGAAGGGGGCCTATCCCGTCTGATTTGACGGGCCTGTAACTCTTCATTTCCTCCAGATCATCTTCTTCCGACAACCATCCATCAGATACGTTAGGCGTGTTCTCTGCAGAGAGTGGCTTGGCCCGGATTGATTGGTCGTCCGAGGACATCTTCGCAAGAAGGTCCTGGTAACGGAGGATTTTCGCGTTTTGGGCGGGGAAGATGGAGGACGCGGCAGTTTGGCCGTTCGGTGGTACCATAGCAAAAATGTCGACGAGATGGCTACAATACACAAGTCAGTACCACGGATCAATTGAGGGTGTGCAAAAGGACATGGAACGAAGAGAATCTTGCGAGCAGATCGGGATCGGTGGGCTCGTAATGAATGGCTGAGAGTATCTAAAATGCGTACTTTGAGGTTTGTGCTACGACCTTCTGCAAGGCCTCCGTCTCCCTCTGAACTTCTTGTGGATCTGCTTGAGTGGTTCCAGTGTGTTGATCGGCGAAACTGCCATAATGGTGCCCATGAGGATCATCGAAGAGTAATCGCGAGCTTTCGTCCTGCGGAAGGAGAGTATCAGCGTCCATTCATCCGGTGCATCTCCCTCGCCCCCTCGTAAAAGTAGATCGGCTGCATCCAAATCACTTACCTCATCGGCGGTCTCTTGATCGCGCTCGCGGCCTCGTCCAAGGCAGGACGAGCAGATGCCCATGACGGCAGCGTGGGGGTTGTAAATGAGGGAAACCTTTGCCAGTCAGGATGATGATATTAAAATTGACTCCTAAACTCCCCAGCGTATCCCTCTCAGGTTGTCGTCATGGAGGTAGAAATTGCAGAAGCAGTGTAGAGTACGTTGGTCAACATAGACAAAGCGGGGCGTATAGCAATTCGCAGAGAGTTACTACGAGGGAGAGATGAGGGATAGTATTTTGATGACGCTTTGGCCCCTGGATGCCTCAATTATAAGGCCCAAAGAAAAGCTGTTAGGCTAATCTTGAACTCCTGCTCCGTGCTTGAAACCTTCCCTTCCAAACGTCACCTGTGATCAATCAAGTATCCGGCTCTGGATAGCTTCATTGTTTCCTCATCGGGAAAACCTAGTCGCGCTGGTGCCCATCTATGTTGTGATTGGTTAGATCCTGTGTTACACAACCTCAACAAGCAAATTCCTGAACCTTGAAGCACGACAAAAATCCCGCGCGTAAATCAAGCTTCGCCAAGTTTGTAGTCTTCTTTTCGCTTCGGATCTCGGTATGGTTGTTAGCAACAAGTTTTGGAGTTTTATGTTTTCTATCCCTTTCCATTCTCCGGAGTTCCTTAATGCTAAGATCAACTTCTGCATTTTTACTTACTTAGGAATTACGCTTCGTATGTTTCAATGGACCCTTACATTCGGCTGCACTCCTCGGCTACGGCGCCCTGAAGTCTCACTTTCATTTCCTACATACTACGTATCCTGATATGGATCCCTTTTTCATCTGCAAGGTTGCAATTATTGGCCGATTTGACTCATTCCACATCCTCTTTCCTTCAACGGTTTGTTCCCTTGAATTCATCATGTACAGTTATAAGCACCCAACGTTCTGCAGTTCATTTTCACATTGCACGATCACACTCGCTCATCACTTCCTTGCTTCTCCTTGAACTTTCCCATTCAGCCTACAGGAAACCACTTCTGAATACCCCCTCCAAGCAAATCAAACAGAAGAAATGCCCCCAACCTTCCAACTCGCGGTAGCAGCCGCCGTAATTGCCTTTGGCGCCCCATCATCAGCCACTGATTGCACAGCAACGTTCACAGTGATCTCAACTGTTACTGCTTTTTCAAACACCTGCCAAATGTCAAGTAGCTGTTTTACGAGCTCCTCTACAAGCTCCAGTTTGGCAACTTCTGCCCCTACCATTTCAACAAGCTCCGTCACTTCTTCTCCCACTATTCCTGCTACAACTACTCCCTTGGATTGCCAACCCGACAATTGTCTCCGTCACTTTCAGCGTTTCTCTAATGACCTGTCACCATTCTGCGCCACCTATACCACATCTGTTTCGACCGCTACAAGCTTTCCGTCTATAGTAGAGAATTGTGATTCAAATCCATCCCGCGTCTCTTCCGCCTGCTCTTGCATCAACACTTCTGCTACACCACCTCCAACAATATCTTCAACGAGTACACTCCTAAGCTCTACGACCTCTGCAGGACTCTCAAGTACCGCTTCGACAACAACCGCTGATCCACCTCTCTCCTCGCTAGATTGTCAGCCAGACAATTGTCTCCGCCATTTCGACGGACACTCTTCTGAACTCGCTCCTTTCTGTACAACTTATACTACCTCTCCTTCTACTGCAACAGTATTTCCCTCAAACATAGTAAACTGTGAAAATTACCAGCAAGTCTCCTCGGCATGCTCATGTATCAACACCAAGTTTCCAGGAGCAATCGGTTACACCTCTACAACCCAATCCATGAGCTCAACTATACCAGGCAACTCAGGAGTCACAACACCAACCGCATCACCGTCATCAGCTTGTAGCGTCTCGGTGGTCTTTGAGACTCGAACGGAGGTGACGACTGTGTTCACAACTGTGTCAGTGACAAGTGAGAGTTTTGTAACAAGCACCTTTGAGAGCACTTCTTCCTCCTCTACGTGGATTTCTCCTGAGACGTCATCTGCTGGATGGTCTGAGGGGTGGGGACCAGGATGGGGCGAGGGCTTCAAAGAGAAGAAGGGACCAGGTGGACCGGCTCCAGCAGCTCATGGCCCCTGGGGACGATTCGGCTGGAGACTCTGAGGAATGAAGTCAAGGACTTGAACCCAATTTTCAAACTCCGGCGGAAAGCCATGAAATTGCCTTCGAGGTCAGATCATGGATAGCAAGTCTGTGAGGGAGAAGGATGGAACCGAGCCTTCGTGTTAGTCAGGAGATTGCACTTCATTTCATTCGTGTTGCCTTTCTTTTCTAAGCGAATTTTATGGATATCAAGGTTTGAGGTTTAGGGAAAAGGTTGGACTCTGCGAACTTATATATATAGCTACGGACTTGCAAAATGAATTATTTGAAATCGCCTACTCTCCCTTCAAGTTCCTGGATCTTCCCCAAGTCACTCCAAGGTTTCCATTGTAACCAGACCCTCAAATCCACTCCATTTGCGCGCGCCTAGCATGTGGATTCAAGAAAGATGTTAGAGGTCCACTCCAGGCTTCAGCAACGATTTGTGTGATCAACCAACGAAACTAACCTCCCAAACCACTCCAACCCTTCCTATCTACTCTCTACAAAGAAAGACCATCACACCTCAAAGGCCTAACCCCAAAAATGACAACCCCCACCACCATGACACAATGGCAACCGAGGGAGGGGGGCAGGAAATCTGGACCTTGCTCTGTACACGCTATTTGAAGTTATTATACCAAAAGTCTGGCACAACTTAATTAGTTGTCCTATTTTACCTAGGCTGATAAGGAGTAAAAAGTATTAATGTTCTAAATCTTTTGTGTAATTGATTTAGTTGTATAAGGTCTTTAGGATAATATTTTTATAACTTACTTTAGGGGTGTACGGAGTAATGCCCGCCTCTCTTAGATGAGGTGTTGGTGAATATTTGGATTTTGAGATTTGAGATGGGATGTTTTTGGGAATTGGGATGGAATGGAGCGTGGGTAAATGAGGTACTGGTTAGTAAAGAGATATTCGAATGACCTGAACTATTAGGGCAGGGTATGCTGGCTTTCCATGAAATCATCCTATATAAAGTGATTGAAATAAGAATAATCTGTAAAGCTATCTGCGATATAATGAAAACCCAGCCACGTGGGAAAGTGGATAGAAAACGAGACCAGCGCTTCCCCAGTACAATTACAATCGGTATACTTGAATCGCCATGCAGACCGTGTACCGAATGCATCCTTCCCAAGTCCTAAAACCCAAGGTCCAAATCCATTCCAAAACAATGCATCGCTAAACAACGCCGTGACGAGATGTGCTGTACCTTTCCAAGTCCCCAGCCCTTGGCCCTAGCCCAATAAACCCACATTGTGAACTAACTCCAATCATATACCAATCAGATAACATCAGACCCCAAACTATCCGAAGTCCCACACCTCAACCCCTTAAAGAACCCGCCAACACTCTTTTTCCCCCTCGCAACCTTCTTCTCCACACCCCTCCTCCATCTCCAAAGACTGGCTTTCACACCCTTCTCAACATACAAATCGCCGAGCTCAAACATATCCTCATCATCTTCCACTTCCTCAGAATCATATACCGTTGCGGGAGCAGATGAGTCCTTATTTAAGACGACATGATTCATGTTAAAGTACCAACCGAGGGAGTCTGTGAATGGATGGCGATGAGATAAAGGTCTTGGTGATATACTCTCAATTTCTCTGACTGTGCACTTTTCCGTTGAGATGGGACTTGTTGGAGCGCTGATGGTGTTTGCTTCTGGTTCGACCTCGCCGAAGAGGAGGGAGCGCTTTTCAACTTCTTGTTGTGGGGGAGTGGGCTTGGGAAATACCGTGAGCTTTGCACCACGAAATTTGTTTCTCATTCTAGAACCGAGTGATGGTTGTTTAGGTGCCTTGTGAGCTCTGGTCTCGACGTTCCTGGCGTTATTGGTTGCAGGCATATCGAAGTCAACAAAGGAAGCCAACTCAGATAGAAAAGGTCGGATACTATAACGTTCCAGAGCCCAGCTCAGAGCCTCTTCTCTTTGCAGTCTCTCTTCAGAGCTAACTTGTTGGAGCTGAGACATCATTGCGAATCTGGTGTCAATCTCCCACCCTCTTCTTTCTAAGAACAGGAGGAATTGAGGACCTGGTTGGGTGAGTCGTAGGGATTGTTTCATTGCTGTTCTTGGCCCGTAGTCAAGAGTCTGGAGGGTGTCGACGGAGCCCTCCCGATCCCACATGCCCTCTTCGGCAAGGAGGACCGATGGGTGGGTAGGGACAAGCCATAAGTTCCCGGATGAGTCTTCAGCGCTAAAGGTAACTTGGAGGAGAGATGCCGTATGAGAGTGACGGGTTTGAATCTGTGTTGCGATGATAGAAGAGGCGTGATTGTTGAAAAGTCCTTGGAGGTGATGAGAGGTTTGTATGAGAGACGGGTAAGCGGCAGTTGGGAGGTAAGAGATGACTTGGAGAAGAATTTCGGTTGGGAGGGTGTATAGTGAGGGTATCGATTCGACATGTTTAGATGTAAATGTTACCAAGTCGGAAACATCCGAACCAAGAATTGGACCCGAAGACTTAGTTGGCGTTGGAGGTGGGGTAGGGAGGCCATCGTAAGAAGTGGATGGTGGAGAAGTGGGAAGGAATGATGACACAGATGGAGCTAGTGTTGTTGAGGTGCAATATGAAGAAGCCGACATCTTTCTTCGTTTTGGTGAAACACTTCGTGATGAGACCTTGGAGAATCTGGGAATCGAAGGAATATCAGTGATGATCTCATGTCAATATACAAGAAAAGAATGAGGCGATAAGAACAATTCGTCATGAGGTCAAGCTTCGGGATCGGATTCCGAGTAAATCACAATCACGGCTGACGTGGGATCTCGTGTCGTGCAAACTCGACGTACCTCACAACTCTCGAAGGCTGGTAACAAAAATCGCTCATTTCGGATTTTGGAAAGCCGAGTATAGAACAAAGTAGTTGAAATTCAAAGGTATTCTCACTCATTTGAGCTTTGCCCAATAAGTGTTTTGAGTTTGAAAACGTGGGTGACGGTGATACAGTCAACAGAGGAATATCAAAAAGATCGGATCTTTCGGAATATCACAAGAAAGTCAGATAAATTGTTTTTGAACATGAGATGAATTCTAAGAGAAGAGCAACTAAATATTAAGCCCAAAAAATGAACCAAAACAAATAGCCCCATTGCTTAAGTATGACTCTTATTTCCGGGGCACACAAAATTAAATGTGACTTTGTGGGATTGGTGGGTAGGAATTGTTTGCATCGCGTAGTATTGTTTCATCGCGCTACTCGCGTCTCTGATCCACTACTGCCCACCAAGCTTCGCGTGCTTGATGCACCAGGACGTGTTGGATAGGCAACCGAAAAAGAATGGACGCGATATTTCACGTAGGCACGTGGAGAACACTTAGTTGGGTGTGCTGGACCGTTGGAAAGGGGATGAGAATAATGAGCCAGAGTAACTTCCAGGCTACAACGCAGAATCATTCCAACAAATGAGCTACTGT
This sequence comes from Hymenoscyphus occultus, assembly GCA_900536445.1. Classification (NCBI taxonomy): domain Eukaryota; kingdom Fungi; phylum Ascomycota; class Leotiomycetes; order Helotiales; family Helotiaceae; genus Hymenoscyphus; species Hymenoscyphus occultus. The sequence goes on from UNPT01000051.1 coordinate 127,390, forward strand.
AGGAGTGAGCGTTCATGGAAGAGTTTGCATGCATGTACTTGGTACATGTGGGAATAGAGGAAAGGACAAAATCCGACATAACATGAGCTTTGAAGAAGATATATGAAAAAGTCTCGAACGATCTGAACGTTTCACTTAAACGTCAGCTGATAGTGGTAGCTCCTTGAATCGTTAGCCGCGACTCAGAATCGCGTCAACATTTTGTCGAGTCCGTTGTCAATTGTTTCTTGAAGTTTTCCAGGTTGGCGATGATTGGTGCTGAAGCCGTCATGGTGGTGCCGGTGCTGGTGCCGACATGCTGCCGGTGTGAATTTATACCGGACCTCAGTAGCTCCCCTCCAACGACTCCATCTGCAATGAATTCCCTCTCAACTCCATGAATTGATACGGTCACCTCGGAAATGCCATGGCGGCTCCTACAAATTTAAACAAGGGACAAAAACGCAAAGAGGCACCTCAATCATCTTCCTCGTCCAACCAAAAAACCCCCAAAGGCCGCGATCCAAAGCGCGCCAAAATATACGATGCGCGAATACCCATAGCACAAAATGCGGACGCCGCACTGAAAAATGGCGAGCTGGATCTGCAAGCTTTTTTGAAAGCCCGCGAGTTTGAAATCAAAGCATTGGAAGATGGCCAGCAGAAAGCCAAGGGTGGTCTCTCAACCAGAGCCTTTCAACAAGTCCCCAGGGACATGCGAAGAAGAACTGCGAGTCACAATGTCAAAAGAGTTCCGAAACGATTGTTAAAGCGGGCAAAGAAGGAAATGAAAGATGACAATACCCCTACAGTCGATCCGAGTAAACGAAAGCCTGGGACAACGAGGAACAGACTGCGAGCAGAAACTGCAAAGCGATTGGGGATATTAGCAGCGAAAAAGCGGGCACAGAAAGCGAAGGCTGGAGATGGTACAACCACCTGCACCGTGGAAACAAGGGTTGCGCGCCCAAAGATACGAAAGAATATGCTGAACGAACCCCCAAAACCAAAATCGAAGTTTAGGAAGAGGCAAATTCATAAAACCTGGCTGCCTACTCACATGTGGCATGCGAAAAGAGCAAAAATGACCGAACCCAAGAAGCCATTATGGAGATTTGCTATACCTACCACATCGACGGAAAAATCCTATCGACCAACACATAGAGCTTCTGGTGCTAGGGGAGCTGTCGCATGGGACATGAGTTATATGAGCACTTTACGCTTAGAAGGGTCCAATTCTAACATCAAAAGGATTTTGCAATCGGTAGGTCTAGATGTTGACGCTCTATGGAACCAACATGGTGAGAAGTGGAGGGATGGAAAGCGAGCCTGGTCTGGTTGGTTGACGAGGAAACCCGCGGGCGAGGTTGTTCAAATCGGACCCTCAACGGTTGTATGGTGTGCTCGAGAAGTAGAATCTGATACCGCAAAAGTCTTCGTGAGAGTACATCCTTCGATATTTCTTGAAACATGGGAAGAGCTACTTCGTCTTTCTAAATTACAGCACCCAAAAGTACAACTTGATGATCTGAGGTTTGAGATTGGAAGCATCGAGATTACAGGTCCAGGCTCAACCGAGACTTTACTGGGGATTCTTCACCCATACAATAGCTCCACCGATAGTCCAGAGGAACATGGAAAGACATTCAAATCTCTTGTGGGGCTCTCGAATCCCGGGACACTACCTGCAAATGTCATTTTGGCATTTCCCATCATGGATCCGCGTCTACGATACCCATCTAGGAGGGTTGCCTTACCAAGTCCTGATGACGAGGAAGCTAATTGTGCTCTTCTGGAAACGTTATCGAGCTGGCCTGTGGACTCCTCCACGCCATCAAGAGCTCTTTTTGACAGAAATGCTCGGTTCAAAGCGACCCGCCTTCCAGCTCAAAAGTCTATTAATCGACGTAAAGCCGGCGAACTTCCTGGGGCATATCCTACTGTCCTTCCCACGGATCCAGAGATACCAATTATGCTACTGGTATCTCGCTCAAGCTCAAGGTCGGCACAAGGTACTTGGACACTCCTTGCACCGTGGAAATGTATTCTGCCTATTTGGTATGGCCTAGTACATCACCCTCTGACATCTGGTGGAAATCCACGATTCGGAGGACTTGATGAACTCCAACAAATACATTTTGAACATGGCAAACCTTGGTTTCCGGCCGACTATCCCGGTACAGCTGCTGGTTTTGCTTGGGAGGCTGAACAGAGAGAAACACGAAAAGGGGAATGGGACCGCAGACCGAAAGGAAAGAGAGTCGAATGGGATTCGCTTGATCTAGGCGCTGGACGACAAGGAGAAATTGGTCGAGGATGGGCTTGTGATTTTGAAAGATTAGTTGGGCTATCAACGATACCTTCAAGCACCGGTGATACAACCCAAAGTACCACTCAGGATACAACAGATGCCATGTTAATAGATGGACCAGAGAATGCACCAAAGAACACCGAAGTTGATAAACCAATTACCCATATCAGCCCAAAGCATTTCACAGCCCTCCTCTCAACGCCCTCAGCCGATCTCCCACCACTATCCCAAGTAGCCACCATCCGCCTAACCCTCACCACCCGCGGTATCGCCTCACCATGCGCCCGAATCTACCGTCTTCCCTCTCCCATCTTCCCAGACGAATCAACACAATCCACCAACCCTCCCACAACCCGCGAAGCCTGGCTCGCTACCCTCCCTCCACCCTCAACATCCTCAAAACGCACACCCAACCCCAAAGGCCAGAAACCTCCACGGATCCCACTTAATTGTCCGGTCCCCCTGAGAACTAGATTACTGGCCCAATCACTTCTCCATGATCCGCCATTGGCGTATCCTGGTCAGAAAGTGGAGGACCATCCTCTTGTTCCCGATGAGGAGGATTTGATTGGCTTCGTTACGACGGGGGAGTTTAATCTTTCTGAGGGGAAGGGTGTTGCTATTGGGAGTGTTTGTGTGAGGAGGGTTATTGAGGGGTTGAGGAGGGAGGGCAATGGGAAAGGGGGTAGACAGAGGTTATGTATTGTTAGGAATGCTGGGGAGAGTATCGGACGGCTTGCGAGGTGGGAGGTTGTGTAGTTCATTCTGCGCAGTCATGAGGCTGGAATCTTCCTGTGGGGGATTTGTATGTTAGTTTCTTGTTGCTTGGTTGAAGATAGATACCCTAATGAAGTCTCTAAATGACCTCTTGATCTGTTGTGATATCGTCATCTGTTGTTACTGTGGGTTTTCTGAGACACGAATGTGTTGCTTCTGCAAACTTTGGGTACTAACCTGACCATTCACACCTAGTATGAATATGTTAACGCTACCTTTCACAATTCACAAGATACATGAAATATGCTTCTCGCTGTCGGCGCTATAAGTCTGTCTCCGTAGTAGTCTCATCCTACAAATAAATATGTGTCCCTTTACTAGCTCGACTAGGTACATACGAACTATTCACCTCCTGTATCTCCACTCCCAGTGGACAATAAAAGTAGCAGGGATTCATTTTTCAACTATTAGCGTAAGTTAATTCTAAATACTAAAAATGTTTAAAATCTCTCGAACAATTGTCTTTATTGTGCTATCGTTCTCGATATGTAAATCATTTTAATCATTCCAAAGAAATCATGAGTTTTCGTTAAATCAGGATAAGATCAAAGAGGTCTGCCAGTTTCCATGTCCACCGGGAGCTCCATTTGCCTGTACTGTAGCATTTACATCTTGGAATAAGGAGGACTCGTGGTAAAGCCCCTGCAAAAGTAGCAAGATGTTTCGCGACCACAGAAACTGTGGGAATAGGCAATTCACATATAAAATACTTTGCCAATTACCCTGCAACACACTACGGTAGTAAGATACCCTAGATTCTTCCCGCTTTTGCGAAGGGGCTGTATATCTCGGTCTAAAAGTCGGAAACGCTGATAGTGTGCCGCAATTTAAGATGGGTACAATAGTCAAGTTGTATAAGTCATAAGTTATAACAGCAAGTCAATGCCTTCCTGGCTATGTATGGACTTTGAAGAAATCTAGGTGGAGTAAGCGAGTGGGAAGCTCGAGATTTATGCACATAGGCTCCCCGGAGTTTGTGTGCTCCTGCTACTCATGTTCTTGGCCTCGCACCGCTGAGTTTGGAAGTCTATGGGAACAATTCAATTAAATTGCTTGGTTGGTTGGGCGATTTTATAAATCTATTCAAGATGTCGTTTCTGAGCTCGGAGTGTGTATGAGGTTCCTGGCTATCAGGGTCGTTGTATATAGCCAGCCGTTATGAAACTTCTTCCCATCGCTCCTTACCGATGGGGGTCTCTTGTACTTTTTCCTTTTTTGGATATCCAAAAGGAAAATTCCATAAGAGCATCCACTTAGTGGGCACGTCCTGGGATACAATCGAGACCAGTTCAGCTTGACCAATCCACGCTCGACCTGCTGGAGCGAGCCAATTTTACCTCCCTTATATCCCATACATCAAAAGAAGTAGTGGGCTGTGAAGATATTTTGCGCCACGGAATGTCTCTATCAATTTCTCGTGCGAAGTCGCTTGACAGCCGACATCACAGTATGTCATATTATCTCCTCTTTGGGCTGAGAATGCCGCCATTGCTGATATGTTTTGTGCGAGACGCAAGTTGAAAGCGATTTAGTAGTCCCCATAATTGAGTCCATTGTGGTTCCTTCAACTCACAGCATCTCCCCCAAGCTCTTCAAGTCCATTTGCTTCCAGTGTCTGCATGCGCAAAGGTCGTCTCTTCTGCCGCTTCCCTAGAGGATATCTCTTCGCAGTCCCACAGACATTGCACTTTCTCACCAGCACATCCGCCCAAGGCTTTTTTCCCCCTTTGCTTTTGTTTTCGACTTCGCTGGAGCAGGTCGATCCTTCATTGAGTATTGTATTGCATATCTTACAGATTCCCTGCTTCATCTCTGGAGACATTCGAATCAGGGTTTTCGAGGTGACGTTTCGTAGGTCGGATATGAGACGGATTGATGCTCTATGGCACACATTCTCGCGGATAGATTTCGTCCCCTCTTTGTGGGTAGCTTGGTCATTCTGGGAATCTGGTTCGAGCTGTTGCGATGCGAGGTATGACGCTGCCTGGTAGAGGTACGAAGCTCTGATATGAAGCACTTTGTTGGGAACTACCACCGCTTTTGCTCTTGCCATGGTCGTTACAGATGCTATGGATTTTCTCGATCAGGGCGCATTGAGTGACTGGCTGCTGTTGTCGGAATCGTTACAGCCCCTTGGAGCGATGGAGAGCTCTAAATTTCGTGGACCCTGAAGCGGGGTAGAAAATGATCTGCCCTAGACCTAATTAGGCAGTATCAGGGGTATGTAGCCAGGTCCAATTCACGGACCGACAGCGGAGCTAGAAGCTGCGCCTCAATCAGGTGTCCTAAGCCTCAGGCACAGTAGGCACAGACCACAACAAGGCAGGAGTCAAATATCTCCCTTGAGGCTCGAAGCTTTGGACCTCTACCCACCTTCTTCCATCAACCTCAATCTCACCTTTGATCGCGAGCCTCAAGTTCCAGATCTACACCATCTACTCTACTCTTTTAAAACCACAATCTCATACAGCGCGACCCGACCGTTGCTGATTTTCACGACTTGCGAACTCGAACCAACTTGGAAACAGATTCACTTCTGAACCTCAGCATCGCAACACGAATCTTTTGAACGAATTCCCCTTACAACCATCAACATGTCTGCCGAAGAAGATCTCATCGATTACTCTGATGAGGAACTTCAAACCACTGATGCCGCGGCTGGTGGAGACACAAATGGCGCAGCAAAGAAGGGAGGCCTTACCGCTGAAGACAATGCCGACAAGAAGGGCAGTTACGTTGGTATCCATGCGACCGGTTTCCGCGACTTTCTTTTGAAGCCAGAGCTTCTACGAGCCATCACCGATTGCGGGTTCGAACATCCTTCGGAGGGTCAGTCATAAAATTTCATCCCCAAGCTCCATGTCCTTCCGCGTCCGTCCATCTCGCAAAGCAAGAAGAAAAAGAAGCATATACTCTGGTTCCCAACATATTACGATCGATCCTGGATGTCTCTTGGGTAGAATTGCAATTCCCAACGGTGGAGGGGATAGAGAACTGCGCGAAAGCCAGAGTCTCAAGAAAAGCAATCGCGTGGCAGGGTGAACGTGTTGAAGATGCGCAAGAAGCACAACATTAATGGTGGTACCAAGAGACTCCAGGATCGGTTTGCGTTTTGCGGTAAAAGAATGTTATCTATACGTTTCGGTTGCCGATGGAAGCTTTTAAAGGCTGAAGTCACATCCCTACTCGATTATTTCCTTGGAAGCTGTTGTAGTTGAAGCGATCTTATCATGCGAAGATGGACGGACGAACCCTTGCCCAACGTTACCTTCTTGGAGAACTTTAATCTAACTTCGACTCGATTTACCCTACAGTCCAGCAAAATGCTATTCCTCAAGCCATGCTTGGAACCGATGTTCTTTGCCAAGCCAAATCTGGTCTTGGTAAGACGGCTGTCTTTGTCCTCACCACTCTCCAACAAGTTGACCCAGTCCCTGGCGAGACCTCTGTATTGGTTATGTGCCACACTCGCGAACTTGCATACCAAATTAAGAACGAGTATGCGCGTTTCAGCAAGTACCTTCCCGACGTCAAGACCGGCGTGTTCTACGGAGGAACTCCAATCCAAAAGGATGCCGAGATTCTCAAGAACAAGGAGACACACCCACACATCATCGTCGCTACACCAGGTCGATTGAACGCTCTTGTCCGTGACAAACATTTGCGACTCGGAAGCTGCAAGGTTTTCGTTCTCGATGAATGCGACAAGATGTTGGAACAGATTGGTAAGCATGGCACTTGAGCCACTTTTCTGAGATATTGTATTAACTTGGTTACAGACATGCGACGCGATGTTCAGGAAATTTTCAGAGCCACCCCAACCCAAAAGCAAGTCATGATGTTCAGCGCGACATTGTCACAGGAAGTCCGACCAATTTGCAAGAAATTCATGCAAAATCCTATGGAAATCTATGTTGATGATGACACAAAACTTACTCTTCACGGTCTTGCACAGTACTACATCAAGCTTGACGAGAAGGAGAAGAACAGAAAGCTCAACGAGTTACTCGACGAGTTGCAGTTCAACCAGGTCATTATTTTCGTCAAGAGCACTCTCAGAGCAACCGAATTGGACAAGCTTCTCCGTGAATGTAATTTCCCATCCATCGCAGTGCACTCCGGTGTCAGCCAGGAAGAACGGTACGTACACAATCTCTCACTCAAACGCAACTCAGACTAATCCTGCCTGCAGTATTAAGCGCTACACTGAATTCAAGGAGTTCAACAAGCGTATTTGCGTAGCCACTGACGTTTTTGGTCGTGGTATCGATATTGAGCGTATCAACCTGGCGATCAACTACGATCTTCCAGCCGACGCAGACTCATACCTCCATCGTGTCGGTCGTGCTGGACGTTTCGGAACCAAGGGTGTTTCGATCTCATTCGTGAGCAGCGAAGCTGACCAAGATGTTCTAAAGCAAATTGAGAAGCGCTTCGAAGCCCAGGTTCCGTAAGTTATCATCCCATCGTTGTTATTTCCTGTATTAGTAACTGACTTTGCAACAGTGAATACCCAGAGGGAGGCATTGACTCTACCACCTATATGGCCAACTAGATGGTGCTGTTCTTTGTTTCTCTTCTTGTTCTCGTATCTGGTCTTTGGGGTTTTAAAAGCACACTCCACTTGAACTCTTTTCGTCGTCATAAGGTGTGTGCCTGCTTGAGAAGTTGGTTCAGTCACGCGAAACTCTATATTTCTTTCCTTGGGAATGCGATGCTGGGAGGCGGAGAATGATTAATGAGGAAGCATAGGCTTTCGCTGACATGAATGCACAATGGGTGGATGCTTACGGAAAATCGGGCGTGTTGTAAGGAGGCAGCGCAGACGACCTAAATAGTAGAAGAGAGATACTGTCAGCAAATTGAAAGTCTTCCAGCATACTCGCGCTTTGTTTTGTGATCTATATCGTAAATGTGATTCGTGCGTACGAGTGAAATTTGACTTGTAATGTATGCTATCTTGAAGGTAGTAGTAAATGCGATCTCAAAGGCTTTCACCTTTCACCTTTCACAACTATTCCCACACTTGTAGACTAATAGATATGCAATCTAATTGATTTATGCATTTGGGTCCTCAGATTAATAGAACCGATTCTTTGCGATTAAAGCCGAAACGTAGAGGGGTTCCTACTCCTTATACATCTCTGCCCCCAGACAAATACGGCTGTCACAGTCAAAACGTTCGGGAGGAAGTAAGAGAGGCGGGCATTACCTGCTCTGTACACCCCTTATTAGTTATAAAAATATTAGCCTAAAGACGTCATAATTAAATCAGTTATACGTATAGTTTAGAATAATTGATACTTTTCACTCCTTATTAACCTTGGTAAAATAGGATAATTAATTAAGTTGTGCTAGGCTTTTGGCATAATGACTTTTGATAGTGTGTACAGGGTAATGACCAGTTTTCTTACTCGAGTAGCTTAGTGAAAAATGTATCAGATAAGCTTTGCACAGCGCAGAGTCCTTTCGTATACTGCGGTAGGCCATCTTGCTTTCAATACCTTGTTCTCTCACCGTGTCTCCTTGCCTGTTCGCTATTCCTGTCGGCTATAATGGGATTACGCGTGCCCTGGGTTATCAAGGGTGCTTAATTTGAAGACTGGCTGAGGCAAGCAATATCACTCTTTCGTCGCGTAAGATATATCTGATTACAATGAGAGTGTTAGAGAATGCTATGTGCCAACCGATTTCACCTGAGCAGTCAATCTGGAATCTGTACGATGCTTAAATAAGAAGCGACTCGACCCATCGAAAAGAATCAGGGAGACAAGAAGTGGATCGTCCAAGATGTAGCCAAGGCGGCAGCTGATGGATTGACCACGCCTAACCCAGTTAAACTATTAGATATGCCAGGAAGCCTGCGAATGACCGTTCATGGGGTCCTCGGCTTGGGTGTATTGTGTGGCTACGAGAATATGGATAATCCGAATTAACTTCATTCAATTGTGTATTTGCTGTCGAAAATGAAGATCCCGTTGAAAAATGGGGAACGTCGGATTTGAGATTTCTTGTTCTTTTTATGGTCTTGGTATTAGGTAGTGTTTGACTGTAGAGCTAGTCCAAATATCTGGTCATTTCTGAGTGGTCAACGAGGTCATCGTAGTCAAACGAAATGGTATGGAAATAGAACAGTCCTCCATTTACTTCATGTCTTGCCTCTGGAGGGAGTTGAGAGGTTTTCTGATTCTGATTCTTTGTGGGTTCAAGCGACTTTTTGGTTCGAAGTGTGGATAATTGATAAGATTTTGCTGGGCTTAAGGCATTTGCCCAAGTGATGAGGTACAGGTCATGTTCACCAAGTTTATTAAAATATCTCCTCTGCGCGTCTATGGGCTCTGTATCTACTACTTTTTAACATAGAGTATGGGTTTCAGCTCTTTGAGAAGTATATGGCCAGGTCTTTGTCCCGTTGAATACTGGGCTCTTCATCGTATATAGAGATAGCTTGCATTTTCGCGTTCTTGGAGTGCAGGATGTCATGAGTTCAAATGATTTTCATCTAACACTTTATGGGAATACCCAAAAGACATATCATATAGTTGACGCTGGCGTTGAAGTCAACGAGCGATAAATGAAGCGCAAACCGACATTGAAGTCCCCATAAGGATACAAACATCACGCCAAGTCAACATCAGGGGAGCTGGGAGCAGCGTGTGAAGAGCACTCAGACAGAAGAGACAGCCTCCTCTCTTGAAGCGGACCAAATATTTCAAACAGAACCCGTGCTGTTGAGAGTGGCAGAGGGTAAGGCGGAACAAACTCATGATTCTCTTGTGAACATTCACTGTCGAAAATCTTTCTGCTTACGAGAAGCATTTAACTTTCAGATTTCGAAAATTGATTCTTGGATCTACCTACCTGGGCAACAGGTCACTTACCCGCAAAAGTCTCCTTTTGATACCTTCCATTGATCCACATTGGGCAGCTACTACAGGCCTTTACCTGACGAGAACGTGTTGAGTAACTGAAGGACGTATTTCTCCTGCGTCTATAATTGGTCTGATACTGCCTTTATATAAGAGCAGCAAACCACGTGTGAATTTCGTGTCATCAACACGCTCATTGGCATTGAGTATGCGATAGATAGATTTACCAGAAGTGCCCGTGAGTGCTACTCGGAATTGACCTTGTTGCATAGCCGAACTCCACTATTACTCTTCGAGGCCATATATCACACTAAAGTCTAGAAAAGTTTATAGTAGTCACTATACTTTTAGCACATGAATAAGCCCAAAACTACAATTTCTGAACCGAAAACTCAGCTCCTCTGGTTTTTGTGTCCTGGGTGCTCTCTAAAGGGAGCAATTATGTTCTCTTGCTGTTTAGGGGGTGCCCCCAATTGGCGGGAAAAGCAAGTCATAGGTCGAAGTTCTTTGTGGTTGTTTTAAATCAAGAAGAAGTAACAATTGATATAGACGACCAGCGACAACAAGAGCCAGGATATTATAATTCTCTACTTCTCCCAATACTGCCACGGTGGCGCTACTAAGAACACCGTGCTTGACGAGTCTGGTAGTGCATGGCAGAAGCTCTATCACTTGGAAAAGAAAGATTGGTTTGACCAATTTTTCATCATGGAAGAACAAGACCGAAGTGGCATATGGAAGGTTTTGATAGAACTACGAGTCGGCGGCAATGAATTGCCAATTTTAAAGGACCGTAGAAGGTTATGGTGCAAGAGAGGCACATGCGTAGCCCTCGAATAATTGTCTGCGTGATATTCTTGTAAACATAATTTTGCTGTCGAAAAAGTCTTTGTTGTCGAAATCAGTCAAAAGTTCGGATCTTTTTAGCAATATTTGTAGTCATTCATCTCACTAGGAGCCTTTGAAATTGACATGAGTTATCGAACTCAAACTGCCTTCTAATCTTTCATAGAAAGATAGATCCTAGGTGGTTTGGTGCTGTTCCGTCAACAGTCCCACAGAAGTTGGTTAGTGTGCGATCCCATGCGACGAATGAGTATAAAAACATACTTTTGAATGTTTCAAAGGTCCTCTTCTCAGGCATTCTTGAGTTGGCGGAGTGTTGTTTGAGGCTGGTGACAATAATTTATTTACTCCACCTCTTCTTCGTAAATGACATAAGGAATAAATGATACACTCGGGTTTTACATTTGTCTCTCGAAGTCTTTTGCTGACTTTCTTGTGATGATGACTATAGACTTTATGGTTCCTTTCTGAACTCAATAGCAGGATTGGGTTTGGGATCGTTTTGAAGAACGAGGTGAACTCAGCTTGTGCTTGTCTACTGTAGACCTTCCTTAATGTCTTTTTCGCTCAGCAGGTTCCAGCTAAATGTGGCTCGCGTTTTGAGAAACTCTCAGCCAAACGCCCCCGGCTCACTTTTGTCGGAGAGGGCACTTTCTGAATGACTTACATTTTTATTACACCTCACACAATAAGTTCAAACTGGATAGCAAGTGATTGGACTCATCAACTTCTAGTACTCGCACCTTGGAACCTTATTATCCCACAATTATCCCAGGATATCAGTTTCAAAATAGAAATGATAAGAGAAGCCAGCTCTCAGAGCACCCCCTACAGGCCTTCCTGGTACTTCCAGACTGCAGATGAAGACATTAGATTTTGCAAATGACCACCAAGCCCTTCTAAAACCTAAGCGAGAGACCCCATGACTTCACAGAAATGGCCTGAATAGGAAGATGTCATCCAGGGAATGATGCTGCAGCTGAAAGGGGTGGGCTAACACCCCAGTCAAAAGATGTCGCAAGGAGATTATTCTTCCAGTGGAGAGATCTGTCTGTATTTGGAGTTCAGAAACATGCCACGAACATACCATCTCAACATATTGTGACACGTTCCCGAGAAAAGCGCGCATGGGCCTGTACAGCCCAGAAGAAGTAGTTTTTCAGAGAGACTTACTCCCTAAGCTCAAGAAAGCAGGAATAGTCATGAGGTGCGAATCCCCACGGTCAGCCAAAATCGAATTTCTGCGCTCTGAAGTATAAGCCTACATTCTCTATGGCCTTGAATCCCAAATTTGCATCATGTAAAGGTAGGTGATTTGAGAGGACTTGGAAGATATGGCAATGTGTCTTGAAACTATCTCGATCGAGTGACTGCTAGCTAGCTGATTTCGGCTGACTACTCTACACGCGCCAATTTTGCGCAACTAACAAGAAATATATGGTTATATCATAAAGTTGGTTGGTGATCGATGAGATCTGTAGCCTCAGGAAAGCTGCGTTGGGAATCAAATTTCCATCGACGCCGTATCTAATTTACTACGAAGGGAATCTAGTCCGTCTTTCAGGGTCGACACCCCTGAATATAATATTGAGAAGGATTTTAACCATGCTTACAGGAGGTATTTAAGATAGAATAAGTTCATAGCACTTTTCTCCTTTCGCGTTTCATTCTCTTGGATAAATCACTTACAATCTATGAAGTGGTATTAGGTGGCTACTGGGGCTTGCTTGATAAAAAAGGAGCCCTTTCCATATTATCAATTGATGGAATGGAGCTGGCCTGTGAACTTGAATCCGCTACATCTTTGACGAGATGAGAGCTCTGTCTCTCATGGTCCATTCCCTCGATTGGAGATAAACTCCAACTGGTCCCGCGAAACTGGCGCCCTCGACCTGAAATCGCCCGAATCTCTTGCCAATTTTTGACATAGGTAAGACTGTGGACTGACATCCTTAATATCCACGCGATTACCAGAAAGCTATGCGGAGTGAGGCAAGGGATCTTAGTTTGTGTTCCCAAATACCTCTTGAGTAGGAAACCTGGTCATTGCTCTGTACACGCTATCAAAAGTTGATATACTTGTTGGTTTGACTTATCGTCAATAAATGGGTGATGCAAAAGACCTATATTACTAAGGGTAATAAGTAAGTCCTGTGTTGCACGCCGAAGCAAGTGTAGCTAGCTAAGTCCTTACGTACTTATAGACGCCATGGTACGCTAGTGGAGCGCGCTAGTCCCGAATGAGCAACTACGCTCGGAGCTAGCTAAATTATCATTCACTATTATAAACCGACAATACTAAAAGTCTAGCAGAAGTAAATCAATTGTCCTATTCCACCTAGATTAATAAGGAGTAAAAAGCATTAATTATTCTAAACTGCTTATATAATGAATTTGGTTATACGACGCTTTTAGAATAATTTTATTCTAAGAGAGGTGTGTACAGAGTAATGCCCTCCTCTCTTTCGGCTTCGACCAACTCAAAATAATCGAGTGAGCTTAATAATGGTTCTCATGTTCAACCGGACATGTCATCACGATTTAATTCGTGCACGAATAAGCGGGCGTCCTTTTGCTGTGGTTGTACCGACTATTGATACAAAGCCAAACCTGCTCACCATAGAGAAGTCTCTATAGACACAGCTACACCAAAGTCAAGATTTTGACATCGCCAAAAGGTACTGTATATCGACAAACAAAGAAACGGACGCGCTGCTCAAGTATGACTTTCATTCCCTATCGTATAATTCTACCAGCCCAGTCAACCACCATGAGTAGCCACATGAGATTCCCACTTCCCCTGGACAACCCCTGGACAACCGAGTATTCCCCGCCAAGCAAAGTCCCTCGCTTATTCCTCAACCCATAAAACCCGCAAAATGTTATTGATATTCCTAAATAACCACGATAGCACATTTCCTGTCACCAAAACTGAGAGTAAACCTGTCCGTCTGGCCCAGTCAGCCCGTGGTGTTCTACCGAAAGCGCCAGCACCACGGGTTGTTACCTTGCCGTCGGCTAGACTCGAAAAACTATACCAGTAAGTTCTCCCTCTACCCTGCAATAACTTAGTTCCTAATAAATTCTAGGGAAAGAAATATAATAAAAGTCGACCCCCTTGAAAACCCCACTAGAGATGGTGGGTTTCCCCTTAGGGAACCCCCCAGCGCACATCAAGCAGACGCTAGGGGGCTTCTAGGTTTTGTTGTTCTAGGTATTAATCTTTTTTCTTCTTGCTTTCTTGCTCTTTCTTGTTTTGTACTATTCCTGACTATGTACTGTTGTTCGGATTGTGTGGAAGGCCAGGGGCCAGAAGAGCTGTATTCAGATGACTAGGGAGCTAAATAATGTGGGCAGGAGCCTGGCTTATATGGCCCAGGCATATGCCCCTCCTTTGTTGTACTCGTACACTCCTGTTCCATTCCATACCGGTTGGTTCCGTGTTCCGTGCGGTGGAAACCACGGGTCAGCATATTAACTGACAACATGTACCCTATGGAGCCTTCCCTTGAACGAAGAACCTAATGAATTGTTACCATGAGTTGTTTGCACGAAACCATGATTCTCAGCTATTCATAATAAATAGCGACGTAGTACACAAAATGTATATAATGCCGAGCGCCCATGTTGCCGCTACATGAACAAAGCTACCTCCTCTACATTTTTTTCACTTCTCTTTCTTTCATAATACGTAACATATAAATTCTAACCTAACTTCAAGACAGATGCGGTATACATTACTTGATTTACTGTCGAAACAACCCCTGCTGTCAAAATATTTGTGAACTTCAAGCGTTTACATTAGATTCCCACCAGCCACCTCTTTTCAACTTCCAGCAGCTCTTTCCTTGTACACTGCCCAAGTGGATCACTGGCAGGCTGGTATGTGCTGTACCTTCTTGAATTCGTCCCCCGATCATCAGAGCTGTGTGAGATGTTTGTTTACAGTGCACTCTTCGGTATTAAGGCCTAGTGGGTCTTGTATCTATCTCCCTCCTTCCAAGAATTCTCTAGGTTATAGGACGCGATTACGTCGGTACTTCGGATTCCACCTTTTTACCTTCCTTAGAAGGTCTTGTTATTACGACTTCTAAGTTCTGGCACCATGCAAGTTCAAATAAAACCATTGAAAGCTTATTACCTTACCTTGCTACTTACGTAGACTTACATGGCGGAAATAAAGAAAGTAACCTAAAACTAAAGAATTTGAACATTACCTGCATCTTTGATTTTGATAGAGTAAATAATAGTAAGGTGAACTTCAAAGACTCGAAAGATTTACTAATACAACTACGTAAATAATTAGAGCATTTCCCGGCGTATCTATTGTTCCGAGCCGTAGAGGAGTAGTAAGCAACAGGAGTGGTTAACATTATAGGTATCCATGTCGTGCCATATAGAATCTTACTTCTACACCCAAGAATTACTACAAACAACCGCGTTAGAATTCTACAAGACAATTTCTAACAGAGATATACTTAGTAGAATTATTATAAGATACCTAATCGTTACTCTATACACACTATATAAAACCCTATTACACTAAACTTATAGTACAAGTAAGATAATTATCTTAGGATACCTAGGTTAGTGAAAAGTAAGAGTTAATAATTATTTAAGCTCTTTATATAACTATTCTAATTTTAGAATAATTTTATTCTAAAAGAGGTGTATATAGAGTAACGACTATATCTCTTATAAAAAGGAATATGTTTTTATAGAAGATAAGAGTTAGAAATGATAAAGCAGTCTTTGAGAATGGCGAGGGACTTGTCGCTAATGGAAATGTATAGAGCGTTATACTAGACTCTTCGGGTCTAAAAAAAACTTCCAAATTTATATCGAGGAGCACAGTTTTAAACAACAGGTTTCCTACTCTATAAAAGTCGGAAAAATATATATAAAATAATAGTAGACTCCGAGTTAACCTATTTAGCTTTCTATTAGTACTTATATATCTTTTTGACCACGTTATTACGATTTAGTGTACAAGCGATGCGAGACAAGTTGTGGATGAGGAGGAATAAAATAGGAACCCCTTTTCAGGACCCGAAGAGCCATGTTATCTGCCGAGGAATAATACCGTACCAGCCTTTCAACCTACATAATACCCCCACAAATCTACAGCAAGCCAAGTATTCAGCTGGTGCGTGACGGCATTTACTGTCAACCAAAATCTTGCTGTCGAAAAATATGGAAAACCTCCATCTAATATCTTTCCTCGATAAACTTGCAGAAGATGTTTCTTTATAAAATACATGACAGTCATTCTACGATTTCATATTAAACCTTCTTGGTGTGAAACTACCTGGTGTAGGAACCAGCAGCACATGGTCCATCGGTAAGGGCTCGTTTCGTGGCTGTTTGATTGTACTACATCTAGCTAGGTAGCTATATTTATACTAAGAATCTAGATGTACGGGTATTTTGTGAATGTGAGAGCTGGGTGTATGTAGGGATGATGTCTTTTTATCACAGATATTACGTAACAAGTTGCGAGGTGCTAGGGACTTCTTGATGTATACTAATTATATATAGTACTTTCTGGAAAAAAGCTTGACCGCGTATATATAATTTAGCGTGACGATAGTTCCTTGAGACCTGGCTCCTGAGATTCACTTTGATCACGAGTTATTAACAAGATAACGCCGGCAAAGCCAAGAACCAAGAACATAAGAAAGAAAAGATCTGTATTTTACTCTAAGACTAGAATATATAGATTAATACTATCCGAGTTTACCTAGAAGCTACCTATTTGGTTACTTCTACAACCGACAATATCGATAATAGAAACCACTCAGATATCTCTATACCTCTTACTCGAAAACAAAACACTTCCAACTACTATATCAACAAAGCAAGAGACAACAACAAAAAATACTTTCTCATCAAAGAATTAAATCAAAAGGAAAAGTACTGTGCTACAAACTATAACCTCAATCATCAACTTCTCAAGATCCAACAAAATACACCTCTACCACCCACCCGTCCACCTTATAACTCACTTCCCCTCAAAACAAAAGACACATCAAGTCACACTACAAAGTACACTACAAGCCCCCCCCCCCCCCCCCCCCCCACAAGAATCAGAAATTGAAATCATGAAGGAATGAAAGATGGGAAAGCCGGAATTCCTATCTCATCCCACACCAGCCCATACAATACCACAACAACCCCCAAAAAGGTGTTCTTAACAGTATACCTACTTCATATCTCCTCTAAACTCCAGACTCTCGGTACTACGCCCTCCATCATTACCACATACCTCAGTCCTCAAAAGTCTCGAATCTAAAAAATTAACTGACCAACCGACCGACGAATCCTCACACCCTCCCCTAATTCCGCTACCTCCCACTAGTACCCATACCGAGTACCCCAATATATAAATCTTCATACATCTTTCTCTATCCCCATCTCTTCATCTACTTCAACACCTATTCCTCCCAAGGGCATTTCATTCCATTCCCACTTAACACACACACAACACCCCCCAATTCAAAAAAACCATCAGACATTAGGGTTGTTAAATTAGATATAATTTAAATAAATTATCTATAATTATTAAATTAGGCGATTATCTGAAAATAAATTATTTATAAATTATATGTATCACGTGATGTATATAGGGCGGAAAATCTCTCTAAAGTCCCTAAGGAGAAACCCGTTTAAACTTAAAAGAGAGCTTATATAAATAAAAGAAGAAGTTAAAGTAATAATAAGGTAAAACACGAAGATTAGCTACGTAGTTAATTCTTAGAATTAAGTAATTTTTTACATGTAATTTTAGTAGCCTTGTTTGTAATTCTAGCCTACTTCTATACCCTTATTTACCCCTTATTCACCTCCCAAATACTCTATATTCATTGCTAAAATCTAATATTAGACCATAAATCTTTAATTATTATAAATTGGACAAAAATAAATTATAATTAGATTATCTAAAATTAGATCCTATAACCTTATCAGACATAAGCACAAACACAAACACAAACACAAATAAATAATACAAGAAAACGCCTCCTTCAAACACACATTACCTCTTTTACAGCTACCCATACGCCATAGTATGCAATGGCACCCCCTTTCAGATTATTCAAAGGCGGGTGGATAGATAGATAGATAGGCAGGTAAGAATACGTAATATAATGATATAATGCAGGTACGCAGTACAGTACTATGTAGTATTGCAGTAGTATAGATTGGATAGTGAGGAAGGAAAAGAGAGGGGGTAGTGATTTGATTATAGGTAGTGATGAAGATCAGCACTTTGAGAATAATTACCTATGGTTTCACACAGTACAAGTACAATACATACATTGCATATCGAGAACCCACTTTCCCCTCCCCCTCTCCCTCTACATCCTCTCCTTCCCCTATCTCTCTACATCCCCAAAACCATCACCCCCTTCTTCCTCAACCCAACTACCTCACTACCTCACTACCTCACCACCAAACAACATACACCGGAGTAAACACTCCTTAACCCAACCCCAACCCCAACCCCACGACCATCCACTTACCTAGCTATGCAGAGCAAAAAAAAAACATACTTTCGGAAAACCAATCTACCACGTTCACAAAAACCCGGTAGCCTCTTCGCTACCGAGTCGGTCGGTCGGTCGGTCGGTCGGTCGGTCGGTTAGCCAATCGATGGTGATACCATTTACCATATACCATATACCCGCTTGTCAATATCGATATCGATATCGATATACTCAATATTATTGTTAATGGTATTGTCAAAAACCAGTACCGCACTTCCACGAGACAAGACAAGACCCAACCTAGAGTCTGGCCTGACATGGTTTAGTTAATATAATATAATATAAGATAAGATAATATTTTCAACGGAATAGGTAGAGTAAGAGTTATATATACTTTTACCAAGTCAAAGTCAAAGTCAAAGCCAGGGGAAGAGGAAGGGTCTTTCCAGATACAATAGATAGGATCTTGACCGTCCTATAAGAATACGGATAGAATGAATGGTAGCTATAGGATTATTTGATGATGATCTTGTGATTGTGTAGGATTGAGGGGGGTGATTTTGTGTAATATTATATTAATACTTTTGGAGAGGGAGGGAAGGAAGGAAGGACTGCCATACGTACCTTAGCCCTATACAGCGCTTTATTTATAAATAAATAAACAAAACCCATTCTATAGTACAATCAAAGACCTCTTTTATCCTTACTACTCACTACTTCCATCTTACATCTTATCTCCATCCATCCCTTTCCACATCTCCATAAACCCCACAAATCCTCCAATCCATCCACCCCCACCATTTCAAGACAAAAAGAGTGGTTCGCGGTATATGGGAATGGACTAAGTGCGTACTCCAAAGACCAATCAACCAACCAATCAATCAATGAATCCGGGATACAGCTACATACATACATACATACATACCTCTTCCCTTCACAATACATCTCTCGGTATTAGTATAACTATCGGTACAAGTGCCGATAAAGAAAAGGATACCTACTTACAAACCAGTAAGTCCTACAACAGTACAACCCCAATTACAATCCTTCTCATCTCCTACCCGCCAGAGTAGTACATACAGTATTATAAACAAGTCAAGTAGAGTTAAGTAGTAGCACCTACTCAACTCAAACTCGCCACGTCCTCGAGTGACTCTCTCGGAGTACTACTCGAGAAGTCAAATCCACTACTCAACTCAACTTGGAGTAACTCCAAGAGGTAGTACTCGAATTGTTGAGTAGTTTCTTACAACGCTGGAGTTCTCTACATATCCACCTACTCGAGTAGACTCACTACATCACAAAGGACCATTCCATCAACCCCTCAAATCAACTCCTTCACAAAAACGACAAAACCATTATTCGTAGCTGACCTACGTACTTCAAGACCTTCGGTAAGAACAGTAACAGTACTAGCTGTAAGTATAGTAC
The DNA here is from genome assembly GCA_900536445.1 of Hymenoscyphus occultus. Lineage (NCBI taxonomy): Eukaryota > Fungi > Ascomycota > Leotiomycetes > Helotiales > Helotiaceae > Hymenoscyphus > Hymenoscyphus occultus. The sequence continues at coordinate 147,087 of UNPT01000051.1, forward strand.
ATCTAGAGTCTAGACCCGTGGCTGATTCAAACTGCGGGCCTGCGGGCCTGCGGCAGGTACTCCTATAGTAAGCTTACAGTGACAACAAAATAAACCCAACGTCAAGAGCCTATATCTGAAACTGATAATCGTACCATTAATTCTTATGGTCAATTTCGTTTGGAAAGTGCCTTCCCTTGTGGTGAACGCGTAAGGTAGAGAAGGCTTTGGAACTACGGTATAAGGAAGACTTACTTTTGCACTTGAGTAGAGGTTTATCACCAAAAGGTATGACTATGAGAGTGAGACGTACAGAGACAGCGTACAAGATGGAGATAGCACCTACCTCGAAAGCAAACGATAGCTCACTGCGGTACGGAGGCTCACACCTTACAGGGCCAAGAAAGGTGGCTTGCATGTAGTAATCTTGCCGTAAATAAGGATGCGGCAAGGGATGGGATATATCAGCCAACTAATATTTCCATGGAGCCAACGAACAACATGTAATGATATGTCGTTTCGAATCTGACCATGTGCCGTGAATGGAAAGGAACACCCACCGTGGATGGAAATGTTGTTGAAAGACCCAGCAGACGGATATCTATTGTCTAGTTGTCAACCTCCCTTTGCTGATTAGAACTAATAATAGAGTGATCTATCTAGAAGATCAATTGCGATGTTCGTTGCGTGGCGTAGCAGCAAGAAATATCAAAGATATGGGGTAAGCCGGGAAGTTGAGATGCCGATCATGCTGTTGATAGAGGATTCGCCCCCCTTTTTGATATGCTAGGTCACGCGATTGGTAGAGAGTAGGATAGTCGCGTCCCCTAAAAAGTACCGCCAACGTGGAAATATTCCGAGCCATTACTGTCCGTGGGGGCGAATTCCAAGTTAAGTAAGACTTGATAGGGTTAGAAGGACTGTTGATTGAATTGGCTTACCGGTACATGTACGTGAACTCTTATATTCGAGTATCGTTAAGAATGAATTCAGTAGGGCATTGGGGAACCGAGTAGTAAGGCCAGGGCATGCAGGACTTGAAAAAATATGCCGTGATTCCTTTCACAATATTATCCAAGATTAACCCGGGGTACGTACCTCTTGGAGAAGAATCGAGATAAAACCGTGGTTCTTGTCTCGGTCGTTCTATCGCCTGGACTGACTTTTGTTCATCCAAAAGATGTGCTTTCGAGGTCGGGTAAGTGAAAAATATGGGGTAGTACACTCCACTCCACGGTTTTCGAAAGTCTCGAATATGTCGCACATCGAACCCTGAAAAGGTAGGTGCGGTGATATCTCGAGCGTCGCTTGCGTGCGATTCTTCCTCTTGTTCGTTACAGAGGTACAAGCCCCTTGTGTTGTCACCATTCAGGGGAAAATCGCTTCTGAAAATAGAACAGTGTGTTCATCCGAATTGTCGATCCACAAAATTCCCATGATTTAGCAGAAGAAGACTTGTACGAGTAAACCGGCTTCAAAAATGCCCTTGATATAAGCGAACATTGTTTAAATTGTTCTTTGGAAAGACTGCTAAGCTTGGCTTCGATCATATCGAGATCTGTGCAGAAAAAACGAGGATGGTGGCTCACGGGTTGTGGGTAAGTGAAACCGCCTTGTCCAACGCACTACAGGGGCTGTTGTGGAGTTGCGTGTTAAACTAGCGACGTCATACCTAAATTTTTCGATTCTTTGACAATTTGTTTCCGGCGGTGAGAACCAAGGTTAATGAAGGTTCCTTATGGCAAGCTAATGATGTAGATTGAGTAGGAGCATTCTCGAGAGTTTTTGAGCCGAAAGTGAAGATAATTAATTTGGCGAGTAATCCCCCCAAAAATTCAGTTGGCATTATTGTTCATCCGATGCTCCCGAACTGTGGTACTCTAGAACAAAGTGCAGTCCATTGGAAATTCTCGACTACCACGCTGAAATCGCTATCAGAGATAACGCGATCGCATTCGATACCCCATGAACCGATAAAGAAAACTTCCGAGAGACCCTGTGGCGCTGCGAAATTGCAAGGACAAATCCAGAAGATGGCAACCTGATTTTCTCTCAGTAATTTTTCCTGTGCCAGAAACACGTTGATTTCTCGAATCTTTTCCGGTTAGCGCAAGACCCGGTTGGATGCAGAGGAAAAGTCAAAATTAAGCCGTTGAACTCAAATGTTCCCCAGAATACATCACCATCCTTGTGGTAGCTCGGGATAGGAAATCTGGAATAAATTGGAAGACTTGAGGGGCGAGAGACGAAATGAATTGACAAATCGTCCAATTTTGAAAAGGGGTTGGCCAAGATTGCTCATGAATTTTTGATGTTGAATAATAACGGTGCGAAATCCGTCTAGAGCCCCTCTTGTCATCGTAATCTTGCAATCTTGCAAAATCTTGAGCAGCCTGTTCACTTCCTTGTCTTGATGTGGTCTAAAGAGGGCGGACACATCGGACTATCCACCCCAAATGCGGAACGAATAATAGGTAGGGTATTCACGCAGATACCACTGCTTATTTTATGTTATATTTACCGAGTGTGGCCAATTTCTTTTGCATAAATCGCTCGAAATCGCCTAGCAACAGCACAAAAGCTGTATAATTCTATTAAAAACCAGTGGATTATACCCACCTATATTCGTTCCGCATTTGGGGTGGATAGTCCGATGTGCCCGCCCTCTTTACATCCACTGCGGACCGTAGCCCACTTGGGCGACCCAGCTGGTTTATGCCGCGTATTTCGACGAACATCTTCATTGCCACGATTAACGCGGCTGGCTTTGGACGAACCGCCAAGATATCGTGACGTGGGATTTGCACGTCGTGGGGCGGATTTTCAGTTGTCTATCAACATGGACGAGAATTCATGGTAACACGATGCCACTTTCTTCACACACCGGTTCTGAAGTGGACGTACCGTTCCAACAGCAGTGTCTCTCATGGTCCACGTTGAGTGGTTTTGAAGCTTCTTGTGGGAGGCGGAGCGGTATGGGCGTCTGCATTCCCCTGTCGAGCTGGAATTCTCAGGAAGCAAAACCTTCGCGGCTCGACATTTCGATGGTGCGATGCAGCAACATTTAGCTTCAGATAGGATGGTTCGTATTCTCTCGTTGATGTCGTTCAGGTGAAGAGGTCGCTTGGGATCCCAAGTAGTCTGCGGTCGTTGTCTTCCCCTCTTTTCGTTCCTGTTCCTGTTGGCTTACTCTCGAGTATAGTGGTTCGTACATGTCGGTACTGCATCTAAGATGAAGCTCATATCTTCCTGGCTCAGCTGCACCGCACGTCTCTCCGCTGTATGTCACACTACGTGTTGTCACGATGCAGTGAGATGTTGCGCTTGCGCTTTTGGATGATCCTTCGCCAAAGACCATTGCTTTAACTCTTTGAACAAGTGACTCTTCTCGAGAAAACTGGTACCGGTACGGATATGGGCCGCATTGAGATTCTGATCCGAATGGAATGGTGGATGAGGGTACGAGCAGGCTGGCATATATATGCAATAGTCGCGCTTTCCACGGGATGTAGAGTATCAGTTCAGGGAGTTGTTGACGTTGCGGTAGACGAGCGCTTCGGACTTTCCGTAATTGATGAGGCGTGTAGAAAGTTCGAGGGAGGTCGGATGAACTTTCAACTTCAACCTTGGTTGCGAACCTTAGCATGATAGGGAAAGACGAAGCGATGGTGGTGAGGGTGAGGGTGGGTGAGGGGGTGATGAAGCTGGGGCAGTCAGGATGCAGGTGCCCGAAGAAATCTTGACCCATTGTAGATGCTATAAGTATAGTAAATTTAGTAGGGAAGGCGGAAGTCGGCAGGGGTCTGACGCGATGTCGACCGCGTCCATCAAAATAGGGAGTATGCAATTCCAACAGGACCACGGTGCGGTGCTGGCTTCTGGCTGGTGGCTGGTGGCCACAGAGTGCCATTAACATCCTCGCCACGCATCCCCTATACTGAATTAAGTGAAGTATGTTCCAGGCGAGGGATCCGGGTGATTCTGCTCCAACGGTCTCAACCGTCGTCTCCGCTTAGGTGGTCGTGGCCATGTTCATCGTGTGGTGGTGTTGGCGAGTAAATTGGCGGCGACCCAGTCAGGAGTATTCCCTGCTGCGCAGTACTCGAGCATCCCAAAGGTTCGGTTAGAAGTAGCCTTTGCCTCCACCCCCTAGGCCGTAAATAATCGAGTTAACCCTATTATTTATATAGTATCCCTATTATCTATATAGTATGGCCGTATACTTCGAAGGACTCGAGACTCGAGTAGACTTGCTTACCCTAAGGCAGCGCACCTGTCAAGTAGTGCCTCCGCCTAATTGGGTCGACTAGGTGCTGTAGTCACCTACACTACAGTAGAACGAACCTGACGTGCCATCACCAGCCATAGAACAAGCGAGTGGGAAGCAAGCGTGGGCACTAGTACTCGAGTATGCTCACTAGTACTTGGGTACGAGTACTGGTACCCGCTAGAGGTTGTTGTCTCCGAAAATGCCGTCGACAGCAACATGCAGCTATTTTGTTGGTTGTGCAGACGGTGCCGTGGGTGCAGTGATAAGCCAGGGCCCCCCTCACCGTCAATTTACTCTCCGCGGTGCAGACTTGAGTGCCCCCGAAAGGTCTTGACAAGCCTTGAAATCTTGAAATAGACCACGAAATAGAGTGGGCGGGGCCGGTGGGTGTCCTGAGCGCCTTCCTCGTCCCTGACCCTGGCCCTGGCCCTGTCCTGTTCATGAAGCAGCCAGCGAGTCTTCAGACTTCAGGGCACCCAGAGCGAACTGGTTGCTGGCCGGGCAGTGAAATTCATAGGCGCAGACTGCCCAAAGAGGCCTAAAGCAAGCCAGCTACCCAGCCACCCAGCCACCCGGCCGCTCCAACGTCCACCAGCACACAATTCCCCAACCTTGACCACCTTGACCACCTTGACCACCTTGACCACCTTGACCCCCTTGACCACCTTGACCACCTTGACCACCTTGACCCCCTTGACCCCCTTGACCCCCTTGACCCCCTTGACCCCCAGCCAGGCTCCTGGTTGATACCCATCCAGTCCCATCCAGCCAATCCACGGCCTTGCTCGCCCGGCCAGACTTTCCCGCTGTGCATCTGCATCTTCTCCCTTTCTCTCGCTTTGCTCCTGCTCCTGCTCCTGCTCTTGCTCCTGCTGCTGCTGCTGGAAAATCCGGCCTTGATTTTTCTGAGATTTTAATTGTCTGTTTTGTCTCTGACCCTTCGCACTCCGGCCTCCCATCCGAGCGCATCTTTTTTTCCTCCTGTTCGCTCCGCCTACCACCGCTGCTGCAGGACCTCGCCCGCTGCATCTCATCTCCTCCCCATACACCATCACCATACACAACCATACACTCCTTTTCCACTCATCATCCAACCCATCCCCCCCCAAAAGAGACCTCCTATTGTCCTCTCCACGAATCCCCAAATCAACCCTCCTCTCCTACTCTGCTGCTCCCTCACAGCCTGAAGATCGTCCTCTGATCGCGGCGTCACGCTCGTTAACTGCAACGCTCCCGTCTCCCGACTCCCTACCTCTCCTGCGTCCCAGACCCTGGTATCGAACATCCGATTGCATCAGCCCTCCAGCCCTCCCTACCCCAGCGTCCTACCGGCAGACTCACCACCATACAGAAAAGCAATTAACCTGTCTCGAGCACACTCTTTTTGGCAACGACGTAGAAGGCGACCTCCCCTCTCCACACACCGCGGCACCTTGGACCCGAGTGGTAGAGCACGCTGCATCTCTGAGACCCGAGGCCAATAATTCTTCCCAGCAGATAACTGCACGAGATGGCACCATCCCCTCCGCGCTTGCGGATTCTATCAGGTTGGTTCTTCCCGTCTGCAGTTGACCGCGGCTCTTGGGCAGCACCCTTTCCACGTTGATCCCATACGGCCATCCCGAAGTCTTCTCTCTTGCCGCAGCACCCTTTTACTTTCTTTGATTCTCCCGGGTTGCAAGACGAAAGAGTGACGAGCGAAATGGATGATCTAATACGATTTTGTGTAGTGGGCGGTAATGCGGTATCAGCCTTTCTCTCATGGCGACTTCAAGCCACCAACGCCTGCGACGTAACTTTGGTGTGGAAATCTGGCTTTGACGCCGTCTATCAATATGGTATCTCCTTCAAGTACGTTTAAGCGACGCCAGATGGATACGCCGGACAATCAATTGACAACTACATTCTAGATCCTCGTCCTTTGGAAACGAACGATTCAAGCCTCGACATGGTACTACACTTAACCCCTTATAATCCAGGAAAACACACATATACTAATCGTGGGGAATAGTTGTCCGAGCACCAGAAGATGCCGCAGGCAGCAAAGAAGGAGCCTTTGACTACGTCCTCCTCTGCGTCAAAGCTCTCCCAGATGTCTACGATTTGGCCGCCGTCATTGAATCCGTCGTGACCCCGCAACACACATGCATTCTCGTCAATACTACACATACGTTGGGCGTGGAAGCACATCTGGAGTCGAGGTTTCCAAGCAACGTCGTCTTATCTCTAGTTTCCGGCGCGGAGATCACACAGTTGGGCGCTAGTGAATTTGAACACAAAGGTTCAACAGAGATATGGGTCGGCCCGGCCAACAAAAATCCCGCGATGCCAGGAACGATTCAAAATGACATGGCCGATGCTCTAGCCATGACATTGAGTAGCGGTCAAGTGGATTGCCATGTGTCCCCTAACATCCGGCAGCAACAGTACGAGAGGATGATTGGGTAAGTGCCAGTGGAAGGAAGGCAGAAACACATGCTAATTGGTACCGTTTTATAGCCCAATTGCTTTCCATCCTCTGAGCGTCATATTTGAAACTCCTTCTCACTCCGCTCTGTTAGAAAAGGTTGGCGTGAAGGCACTGGTTTCGGACGTATTTGATGAGCTTCTCGCTCTCGCACAAGCACAACAATGCACGTTTCCCGCCGATTTCAAGGACAAGGTTATGGCCGAGATGCTCAAGCCAACAGAGGCCAATAGTATCATGTACCAGGATTTCGCTGCCAAACGACCAATGGAAGTAGAGACCTACCTAGGATCGCCAATCAAGCTTGCACAAACTGCTAGTATTCGCGTTCCACGCATCGAGACACTCTACGCGATTCTCCATAATGTCAACATCATCAATCAGCAAAGAAAGGACGCACCTCTGCCTGTACCTGCATCGGTGCCTGCTTCATTGGCCTCGCCCACCATGGCTCCACCCCAAAGGCTTTCCTCTGCACCACCGCCTAGGCCCATGAATGGTGCACCAAATGGAAACCATCACGCACCGCATGGCCCACCTCGCGGACGAGGAAGAGGTCCCCCAATGGGTGGTCCTCCACCTGGAATGCGAAGGGGTCCTCCACCGATGAATGGCGGTCCTAATGGATACCCCCCAAGGCCCATGACCAATGGCAATAACAATGGATTTCCGGCTCCTCGAAATCAATCAAGACGAGGCTCGCTCGAAGCAAATGACTTGGAAGAATTCAGTCACCTTGTACTGTATGACGACATACCAGAATCGGGAGAATCAAACTATGGCGGAGAAACGGGTGGTCAACCTGGTGGTGAAATTGCTCTCCGCGAAAGAGAACTAATGCTTAGACAACGGGAACTTGCTCTTCGAGAGCAAGAGATGAGAATGCGCCGTGGGGGTGGTGGGGGCGGTGGCCCAAGAGGACCTCACCGGGGGCCTCCAACACCGTCTATCAGGAATGGTGGGCATGGCGGGAATGGCGGATTTGACGACGACGATGACGATGATTATTTCGATCCTGCGGATGCCCCTCCATTGCCTCAAATTGACCCGGACAATTTCGATATGATGAGTGTAACCTCGCGGCGAAACCGCAAAGCGCCGAGTGCCCAACAAATACGCAAGAACCCCGAGTTTGGAGATGTACCAACACCTCGAGGGCGAGGCGGTTTCATGCGACCAGGCATGCCTAGGAACAATCGGTCTAGTGCCAGAATTGCCAGCGCTGGTATCCCAGGTCTCCACGATAATCTGATGGATGACCCCCTAATGGGGTATTCATCGAATCGATACGGCATTGTAGATCGAGCTCAGATTGGGATGGAGTCGAGGAGCAATTCGTTGACTGCGGCACGTCTCGACGAACTACAATATGGGGGAGCATCACCAGGCCCGGGACACCGCCCAAGAAGAGCCAGTCAATCGCCTGGCCATCCTTTTAACCCTGCGATGGGTAGAGGGGGTGGCAGACCTTCTCCGCCAAACGGATACGGGAATGGAAGACCTTCGCCACCTGGAAACATGAGACAACCAGTCCCACGTCATCCACCGGGTCAAGGAAATTCAGTTGCACCTCAACAGGTTGAGCAATATGCAGGGGTGAGCGCCCTACACCCACCTAAAGGCCCAAATAATGTTCGAAGTCTGACGGGTAGTGCAAGCGCCAGCGCGGGGAGTGGTGATAGCGCCAATATTGACTCCGAACCCTCAGCCCATAGTAGCCAGAGCAGCTTGGGGCCACGACCAACTATCGGCGTACGGTAATACAAAAAGGAGTTAAAAGGTCCATTTCGGTCATGTTCGAAGCACAGCATCACAATATGTCTGGAGACGCTTGATAAAGACAAGCCTCACAGCTCAACCTAATATTTTCCACCAGGTCTTTTTCTACGATTCGCGACCTGATCGTCTTTCAATTTGCATAAACTCTTCCACCTTTTACTTCGCTTTAATGGACTTGTGACTGGAGACGGAAGAACATGATGAGCATCCACTGCGGTGGAAAAAATAATGATGAATACCGGGAATTAGACTTTGGGAGCTTTCGGGGGTACACAAACCTGCTTTTTTTGGTCCTTTTTCGATTCGGGCATGCAGTACATACGCACAGTGCGATACACGGCACGAATTCTTGTTTCTTTCTCACACAGCCCTTGGTAATAATTGCATTGGGGTCGGCGTCTGATGTATGTCCTGCATATACTTTTCTTTTTTCTTTTTCTTTTCTTTTTCCTTTTATTTCACGCCGGCCTAGGGATGTTGGAGGGGAACAACATTAAGGGTGTCGAGAGAGGTTGTAATCTGGAGGGCAGGGAGCAAGAGAACTTCTTCAGTATATGACAGATGGAGGGATTCTCGAGAAATGTTTTTCGCGCGGCTGAATGGAATTTCAATGAGGTGGGCATCTTCTCAGCTCGACATCGTGTATTAATCACAAATCCAAGGGGAAAGTTGGTGAAAAATTAGGAGGGTTTGGGGTGGGGGATGTTGTTGTTGTTTCTCTCTCTCTCTTTGGGTGGTAAAAGGAACTTGTATAGAGGGGTGGTCTGGGATTGATGGTACTTTTCTTTTCTTCTTGAAGGGCTGCTTGAGCGGGGGACGGTGGTTCGAATGAAGGGAAGGGGAGGGGAAAGGTGGATCATTTTCAGCAAATAAATATGGAAAGTTCAATGGACTTTTGTTTCGAGCTCTCTCTTTCTTCTTTTGCTCTTCTCGTGATGAGTGGTTTTTGGATGTGATGGTGGTGTGTTTTGTGTTTTGGTGAAGGGACTTGGTGGTTCGTTTGTAGGGTGGTGCCAGCCCGTGATGCTCTCTCACGTACTTTACTACCCCCCTTATTCTTTATTCTCCAATTCCTGACCTTCCAATCCCCCCTTCCTTCCTATCCCCCTCATCTGGTCTCTCGAAAGCAAATTCCATTTCCATCCGCGGGCGGCGTGTAACACGTCCTGTACTGTACTGTACAGTACTCTACTCGTTCCGACATGTCCACTTACCTACTCGTACTGAATCAAATCCACTCCTCTTATCATCTTGTAGGCTGTCGAAACCATCCGTTCCGTCCCGTCCTCCCCCGCGAATAAGGCTCAGACTTTGTATGGTATGGTATATGGGAGTACCTTTTGGCTATGGCTATGGCTATGGCTATGGCTTATGGCTTATGGCTTTATATATTCCACTTCTCTTATCATCTTGTAGGCTGTCGAAACCATCCGTTCCGTTCCGTCCTCCCCCGCGAATAAGGCTCAGACTTTGTATGGTATGGTATATGGGAGTACCTTATGGCTTATGGCTATGGCTATGGCCTCAGAGAGGAGAGAGGAGAGCTAAAGCGTGGTTATAGTACTAACTACCCTTTCCCTGGACCCGGTTGGGTTGGGTGAAATGATATAGAGAATGTTATAGGATGGGTTTGGTATATGGGTTTTGCTTGATGGGTTGGGTGGGGTTGGGTGGGTTTAGTGGGTAGGTTGGTTGTTTTATGGTACAGTATATCTTGAGGAGCTTTCGGCTGGATGGGTGGGTTTTGGGTGGATGGTTGGGTGGGTTTTGGGTGGATGGATGGACGGTTGTGAGGGATCTCGAGGTTGGGGTGCTGAGTTAAGTTAAGGTGGTTGTTGGGATGCGTGTGGAATGGTTTTTTGGTGGGGGTGGGTGGGAGGTTGTGGAATGGTGTGGAATGGGTGTTTGGGAGGTTGTAGGTTTTTGGGGATTTGTGGGGGGGGGGGGGGTGGTTGGGAGTGGTTGGGAGTGGTTGGGAGGGTTAGTTGTTGGATGGATGGATGGTGTGTGTGTGTAGGTACGTTGAGGTATTCATTCGTGTTTATTCGTAATATAGCTCTATTTTTATTGACGATCTAGAATTAATCATCCTTAAAAAATAGCATTACTTCTCTTCCTATACTCATATATTTAGGACTCCTTAAAAATACCCTTCCATTCAAAACTAAGTCTTCTGAAAATAAAATATCTTTAGATAATACTATACTATAAAAATCCTCAAGACCGAAAGAAACAAGGATAAACGAGGGGTTTTCTTATGTCTTATGAACGCTATCAAGTGGCTTTGAGTTACTGTAATGGTCTTGCGATCTTTACTGGGAATGGGAATTGGTGCTGGGGGAGGGGGGGGGGGGCGGGGAAGGTAAGATGGGGAGTAGGTTGTTTGTGGGGTATTATGTAGGCTGAGGGGAGGGGGAGGTATGAGGGGTTAATTAAAGGGGTAGAGAAGAGAAGAAAAGGAGCTTTGTATAGAGTTGTTATGATCTGTGCGTTGTGGAGGTGTCGCGATCTATAACGACTATCACGACACGAGCATTCTCGGCACTATCTAGCCCTAGCATCTTCCATAGAAGGCGCTAGTCCTATTCCGGACACTTCCCTGCTGACAGATAGTTCTTGTATTATAGCCCTTTAGTAGGGCTTCTCGCCGTTTTCTAGTTTTTTTTTATTTAATATTATGTCCTTGTCTTCTGGACCGTGTTGAATGCTTGGCATTCAAATAAGCGAGGTCCCATCCAAAACAAAAAGTTTTCAACACAACCTTCAAGTCATGAAAGAACTCTACGAACAAGCTTAAAAATATTTAAAAAATATTTAAAAAAAGAGAAAGAAAAAGAAATGAAGAAAAAAAAGTGGTCAAACCTGTCCAGAATAAATGGTAACCAGCTATTTTGCCAGTCCGAAGACTAACGCAAAGGGGAATTACACCACTAAACCATTCAATTTGCGGATGGGGGCTTGCTTATTTGTGGATCTGGAGGTGTGTTTGGTGGAGTGGACAGTGGGGGTTGTGGGTGAATGTTTAGTGTTGGGAATGGGGGATGGTAGGTGGTTTTATGGGGTTTGTGATTTTGTTTTAGGGGGGTGGTTTGGAGATTTAGTGGGAGAGGGGGTTAGGGATAGAATGGAATGGAGTATTCTAAAGGGGATATATGGAGCTGAGAGGATATAGGGTTTACTGGGGTTTCAGTGATTCTTTCTTCTGAAGATAAAATTAATTTGTAAAAGCCTGTTTAGTTCCTTCCTACGATCTAAATATCACTGTTTTAGAACTTAGAAGTCACAAGGTCAAGGGGACAATATTCGCTGGAACCGAGAATATCACTGGTGACTCGGTGAGTTTCGTGGGGTTGACCTTTAGCCCTTGGTATTAGGTTGTTATTGGAAAGATCTCCTGTATGTTGAAATTACCAATGTGTTCGTATTATCAGAGGTGATTAGTTATTATGTGCTTGGCTTTAAATGGGAAGAGGGAGGGGAGATCGGTTTTAATTCATTGGCTATTTGTTGATGATGTACTTGCTTGACGTTTGCGAGCTTATCTGGAAATGTCAATTTAAGATACTGACTCCAGGAAAATAATGTATCGAAGTAATTTACAAGACGTGAAAACCTCTACCTTCCGGTCTAATATATTGTTGTAGACTTTTAAAGTAGGGTATCTTCTTAAACTAAACTCGATTTAAACTCTCTCAGTTCCATCGCTAGCTTTTTCGGTCTTCAAGATATCTTTGGTATACTAAAGCGATAATCCTTGCCCCACATAACATCCAAAACCATTCAAATGCATGTATTGGTTCTCATTCCAAGATTGATTGCCGCCCCACATCCCGATCGGGCGTCTCGCATTTCTATTTTGATGGCGCGAGAAGTATTAACAATCAAGCTCTTATTGCACCCGATATCACCAAATACCATGGATCTGATCAAATATAGACTTCATTAATTGGAATTCTCGTCCCTGTCTAGGGTTCTGAGGTTGCTAGGAGTGATAGACCCCTATATCCGGAAAACACTATAAACTTATTAAAAGGAATTGATCTTGCATCAAGGCACTTCCTTTGACCCGGAACGAGCCGTAGATCTTATGTTAATAAGTTGACTTAAAGACCACCATTTACTACCTCGTACGATCTCCTAAGCACCTTATCTCCCATCAAAATTTCCCCCAAAAGCTGACCGTCAGTATTACCATGTACCTGTCAACCCTCATCCTCCTTCCCCTCGCTTACGCCCAAGAAGCACGCATGCTCCGCTTCGCGTGCTCCCAACTCGTAGTCGAGCGACTAGACCCCCTCGTTTCCCCAGGCATCATTGGAAGTCCCCACGTGCACCAGATCGTGGGGGGGAATGCCTTCAATGCCACCATGGAACCGGTCGTGTACGATTTGCCGACGGAGAGTACGTGTACGAGTTGTACTTTCAGTGAGGATTTCAGTAATTATTGGACCGCCGCGCTTTATTATCAGGCGAGGAATGGGACGTTTAGGAGGGTGCCGCAGATGACGAATGGGAATCTGGTGCAGAGGGGGGGGATTACGGTTTATTATATTGCGCCTTATGATGGGGTTGGTAGGGTTACTGCTTTTAGACCGGTATGTGATTACTTATGGATTGGGCTTCTTGGATCTGTCTCGGGTTCAAGGGGGATGGCGACTTATCATCGCGCATTGTTCAATGTTCAAGAGCCACCTACCGTTCCAAAAGAGCAAGAATACCTACCAGCTCGAATTTCTAACTCACGTCACAGGGCTTCCGAATGCTAGCAGGAAACCCCACACTGCGCACCACATCAGGCGAATCCCGAGGAATCTGCCATCGCTGTTTCGAAGGCGTAGACTTCACACCCTTCGGCGGAGCACCATGCACAGGAAACGACACCACGCATCTGCCCAACCATTTCTGTCCCGGTGGAATCCGAACACAGGTCACCTTCCCAACCTGTTGGGATGGTAAAAACCTCGATTCGCCAGATCATCAAAGTCACGTTGCTTATGCGACGATTCCCTTTGAGCCCTATGCGGATCCGGTGGTTACGCGTCCGTATACTGTAGAGCAGGAGAGAGGGAGATGTCCGGAAGGTTTCCCGGTTAGGTTGCCGCAGTTGATGTATGAGGTTATGTGGGATACGGCGAGGTTTAATTATAAGGAGCTTTGGAATGAGGATGGAAGTCAGCCTTTTGTTTATTCGATGGGAGATGCGTGAGTTTGGGATTCATCCCCTAGTAATGTGAAGTTGGAGTGAGAAGTTGAATGGTAAACTGACGAGATTGTTTAGTACTGGACATGGTCAGCATGGTGATTATATTTTTGGTTGGAAAGGAGACTCTTTGCAACGCGCTATGGATGCTCGTTGTGCGGGTGAAAGATGTGACGGGGTTCTTCTTCGGCAATCAGATGAAGACGCTATGAAGTGTACTATTGAGCAGACTATGAAGGAGGATGTTGAGGGTGAGAATTGTGAGTTATACCTCCCCGGCTTGGCATGCACATTTTGGAGAATTTATAATGACTCGAGATATTAGGGCTTGAGAGTATTCCAGGAGGTGTTGTTATCAGCTGATATTTGTTTTTTGGAAGGTCGAATATCTAGGGGTGTGGATGTAGGTAGATCCTGTACGAGTAATCTTGCATAATCGACGATCTGAACATGGATTTTCCTTACCACGATAGTTCATCTGAGACACAACTCTTTTCCACAACGGAAAATACCCAGAATCCTCCGTATAAGGACTCCAGTACATATATAAAGGGTCAGCAAAATCGTGTTGTTAGACTTTAAAAATGGAAACGATCAAGCAGCCAGCTACACCAGAGCTCGTTGTGTAATCACAACATGCGAATATGACCTTGACCAGATAAATATCAACATCATACTGTGTGTTTCCTGCTCGGTTCGGGCCACACGCGGGCGAGAGATGCAATCATTTGGCTTCTGCAGAAAAATGACAGAGCTTATTCCCGAGGTATGCATAACACAACAACGGCCCAGCTTACAGTTCTGCTGCCGTCGAAGTAAATGCTAGAAACGACATCGCTGAATCGAAGAAAGCATGCTTCCTGAACTGCATTGGGAGGGTGTTTGATGCAATTATAAAACTGTATAGTAGAAAGCAGACTGAATATCCTTTCTAGTAGTTCCGTAATATGAAATAGCCTGAATGTTTAAATCACGTGAGTTAGGCCTTCAAAGCTGCGAAACATTTGCCGAGTCAACCCTCAGGATGATCGCAGATGGAATGTTGGTTCGGGACTTAACGAAAACTCTCAAAAGTGGTACATGGCAGTTGAATTTGACTTTGGAAGCCTTTTGGTCACCCCTTTGGATCCCTTTCGCGGAAATATCAAAATACAACCTCACCTCGCTTACAACTAATCAAAATTGATTGGAAACCCAACTTTTGATATTGTTTCTAAACTCGCCTTGTTGCTCGTCCAAGCCTTTCCACCTTGTCCTACATTGATCGGGTCGTTTCTTGCCACACCCTTCCCAACACATGCCGGGCCTGCTCAATCTATAACCTACAGCAGTTCATGCAACGCATCTGCCGGTGTTTGGTTCCAAGTAACCAAGTCAAATTCCCACGATCGTTGCTGCAAAATGCTCAGGATTCTGCGCCGTGCGAGAGGCTCGAGAGGGGTGGTTTGGGTTGACTCTTTTGCATTTCTATGACGATTGAAGGGGATTTTCGGCAGTTGACAAGCTCGCATTTGCCGAAACTCGTGACTGGAATCTGCCACATCGTCACGATTCACGATTAGATTCACAATTCCAAGCCTCCCGACGGGAGGTCTTTTTCCCACCACTTCTCGCTTCAAAAATGTGTACACCATTTCAAACGCCGGCAAGCCTCATCCCACTGGATCTCCTTGCACATGCATTAACCCCTCCTCACACCATTACGCAGAGCACTTCGGCAAGTAATATACTTTTGATATCTCTCGATACTCGTTTTTGGTCCTTTAATTCTCTCATGTCCGGCGCCATCGTTATTGATTCCCCCGCCACGCCAGGCATCAATCTCACTCCAATAATGGCGGGGTAGTGTAATCTCCAGATTTGGATCTGAGTTTCCCATCCCACTGATTACTTCGGTAGGTATGAAGGCGGTGTATCCATTTGTCCATTATGCATGATCATGACCCGTTCCGTACATGCTACAAAAGTAACAGTTCTAAAGTTCACGCCACGCTATACATCCAGCATCTCTACTCGAAGTGCTTTTGCTGGTGTTGACGATTTATTCGATCTGCCGGTGCCCTATAGGTTGTTGACAGCGGTCCCTAGGTGTTTAAAGCCTCCTTCTCCCTGTCAGACGGGCTCCGGCAGCATGGACACCACGTTGACGTGAGTTTACAGGTGTCAGCGGGGGTTTCGACTCGCTCGTTGAAGGATTCGGCAGCTGTCCTATACGCTGTAGTTTTTCCGATGGGGCTGCCAAGCGGCGTATCCGCAACGTTAAGAAACGAGGTCCCGGAACACGATGTGGATATCAAGGCTCTCTCTGTGTCACATCGTCCAATCTTCTCTTCTTTTGCCGTGCCGTCTCGTAGATTTGGGCCGCTTGCAGATCGAAGATCCATTGATGAAGGTTTGGCGAAGAAAGCGAATTCTCCCGGTTCTATATACGGCCCAGACCCTGCATATACGTTTATCCGGACTATTACCTAGCTCTTGGTACACTCATATCACCTCGTTGTTTCTCTTTTTCTTCGTGGAAAACTCACGCAAAGGAATACTCGAGAAATCCTGTCCTGCTCTTGCAGCTCTTCACATTATGGCATCGGACTCACTTGTTGGCTCCCTTCTAGGCCATTGGCCTGCCATTCTCCTGGTGGTTTCCGTGTCATATTTCGTCAAAAACCGATTCAATAGAGGACTCAATAAGCATCCTGGCCCTTTTCTTGCTTCCATTACCGACTGGTGGAGATTTTGGATTGTGTACAAGCGGAGACCAGAAGTCGAACATATTCGACTACACGCCAAGCATGGCGATATTGTCCGACTTGGGCCAAATAGTCTATCTTTCTCGAATCCTCAAGCCTTGAAGACTATATATGGTCTCAACAAAGGGTTCATTAAGGTAGGATTTCCGGTGAATACCTTTGATTATGCGATTGACAAAATCTAGTCTGATTTCTACCTTGTACAACAAACCGTGTCAAATGGACATCCCTTACCTTCTCTATTCAGTTCGATCTCAGAGTCTTGGCATGCGCAATTCCGAAGATGCGTGAATAGTGCATTCTCCATGTCAACATTGATTCAATATGAACCTTTCGTTGATTCCACAACGGAGTTATTCCTGTCTCAGACGGAAAAGATATTCGCCAAGACCTCAGAAGCTTGTAATTTCTCGCAGTGGCTTCAGTTTTACGCTTTCGATGTCATTGGGGAAATGACATATAGCAAGCGCCATGGATTTGTTGAGGAGAACCGAGATATTGACGGGATTATCAAGTACCTCGCGGGGTTATTTGACTATGTTGCTCCAATTGGCCAAATCCCAATGCTGGACAAATTGTTTCTCAAAAACCCCCTTTACTTACTGGCTGCCAAACACGGACTCATAGATGCAACTTTTCCAGTCGCAAAATTTGCAAGGCAACGCATGGCCGAACGATACGGAACCGATAACTCGAAACATGCATCTGCACTTTTGTCTACGGCGTCAAAAGCACCTCTTCCAGATCTCCTCTCCAAATTTATGCAGGCAAAGGAAGCCCGCCCAGATTTTATGAACGACACACTCGTCACTACTATGGCTGTCTCCATGGCTTTCGCCGGATCGGAAACCACTGCCATCACTTTATCAGCGATATTTTACTATCTCCTCAGGAACCCCCTTTGTCTCGCCGCACTATACCGCGAATTAGATGGTAGGGAGAAGGAAGGGTTTTTCTCCAACCCCAATGGAATTGTCACGTGGTCTGAGTCTCAAGACCTGCCATATTTGGATGCGTGTGTCAAGGAGAGCTTCCGCCTACATCCTGCAGCTGGTTTACCAGTCGAAAGAGTTGTGCCCGAGCCAGGTCTAGAGATCGCTGGCGTTTTCGTCAAGGGTGGAACCATCGTCGGATGTAATGCCTGGGTAGTTCATCGAAGTCCGGAAGTTTTTGGGGAGGACGTGGAAACCTTTAGACCAGAAAGATGGCTTGTAGGCGGTGGTGAGGCAGGTCAAGGCGTCGTTGAAGTTTCGAAAGAAGTCGATGTGAAAGTAGAAGAAAAAAGAATTAAGGACATGGGAGCGACACTTTTGCATTTCGGGATGGGCTCTCGGACTTGTATTGGGAAGAACATTAGTCTGCTGGAGATTTACAAGTTGATTCCTTCGTTTTTAAGGATGTTTGAGGTATGACACTTCCCTTGAAAAAAAGTACAAATGGACGGTTAACTAATGATTATAGGTTACCTTCGAAGATCCGTCGAAAGACTGGAAGTTAATCAATTCGTGGTTTGTTCGACAAGTCAACTTCCGAACCAAGTTCCGGCGACGCGAGGTTGCGTCGAGCAAATTGCAGGATGGGGCGTGAATGTTAGATGGGTTCCTATTGGGTGGGGGCGTTGCATAGCATGGGCTTTTATGTGGCGTTTACTTGTATAGATGGATGAAGGTTCATTTTTTCGATGGTTTACCTCGCAGATATATTTCATGTACTTTTTTTGATAAGATGTCATAATTATACTTGATTGAACCGCTTCATATTGCATGAGCACAAGCCTTGCCGAGCTTTTGAGGAGTACGGGGTTATTCAGATGAACGGACCGGACTTGAATAAATCATGCTCATATCCCCCCCGTAATTACTTCAAATTTTCTCAAACAGTCAACTATTATGATGGCTTTGCAACTTCACTACCCAAGCGTCCCACCCTCCTAGTAGCAGCCGTTGCCCTGAAAAGGAGTCATAGGCTGACTTGGTAGGAATCAAGGAAATCGTGAATTTTCCATGATGCCGAATGACTACCACTTCATCTGATAAATCATTTGTAAAGTATGGCTGCCGCGGGGTAGGTTTACGTTTGATCAAGTTTGCCCTATTGTTATTCACCGAATGGTCTTGCCTCGCTCCTGCCTCGCTAAGCAACCCCCCTGCTTCAACGATATAAAATGCTTGGCCTTCAACCTTCACGTTCCCCTCTTCGATCTATCACAGTTCCGCAGAGCTTCGCAAGCACACGCAGAAAATATTCACGTATCACTTCAGCATCAAATATACCAAGATGTATTTCCACACGGCAATCGTCGCCTTCGTACTTTTAGTACTTGTCAATGCAGCAGCACTTAACGTCGACGTTGGAAAAGGGGGAGCTCTCAAGTTCGGCCCAGATACGATTGTTGCTGCCCCAGGTGATGTGTATGTACTGACCCACTCTTTCGCAATTTTGGAAAGTACTCGGTGGCTTTTTGCTGGGCTGATTCACCAGGAGAGGACTTTATATCCGCAGTCTTCTGGTGCGGCGGATTATGGACTTCACTTTCAGTATCTAGGCAGCTAACTGAGCGATTATAGCGTCAATTTCCACTTCTACACCGGCAGCAATCCTCACTCCGTTGTCAATGGACCATTTGATCAACCATGTACACATGCCAACGGCTCTGCCGAAGCGCCCGTTTTCTTCTCAGGGAGCCTGGATGGCGACAAGGATGGAGTACGTGGCTCTCTGCCCCATACCAAAAGACTTTCAGATGACCCTGCTGACCACCCCAACCCAGAATACAACCTTCAGTGTTACTATTGAGAATAGTAACCCGATCTGGTTCTACTGCTCGGTGAAACAACATTGTCAACATGGAATGGTTGGAGTTATCAACCCACCAGCTCTCTATCAAGGACTTAGCCAATATCGAGCCGAAGCCGCGACGGTCAAGACTTCCACCGACCCATCTTCAAATGGAAGCAGTACAACATCAGGAAGCGAGACTGGGACAAGTAGTAAGCCTACCGCTACCAGTGGAGGTCCTTCGAATTCGTCAACGTCTGCCCCTGCCTCTAGCACAGGCGCTGCCTACATGGTCGCACTCGAGACTGGTTCGTTTGTCGCTGGCATGTTGGGCTTGATTGCTGCAGTTTTGCTTTGAAGGGTTTGGAAATCTGACCATACATTTGGGCTAAGTTGAGCGTTGGAGGTTTCTGCAACATGATTGGTTTGGCTTATTGGTCCATCTTTTTCCTTAGGAATATCATACTACACGACTGGAGTTCAAGCGAATCACTGGGTAGATATTATTCAATCGAAGCCTAATTTTACATGAAGTGCGACTGCTTGACCTCGTAACTTGTGATTTGTAGACTTGGTTCATGTGTTTATTGTGGTTTGAAATGAAGGGTATATATGCCGACCAACCTTCTAATATCGTCCTTTTTCTGCAAGAAAAGAAAATCCGCAAGGCTAAAATTACATGGAGAGTCGAAGAGTGAGGGGGTTCATTTGTGTTTCAAGAAGTGATAGCTTTGTTGAGGGAATAGTAGTTCACTAAAATCCATTTTCTTGTCATTTGGTCTAAACTCAAACATAAATGATCTTACAATCTGAATGAGCTTGGTTAATCCGGCTTGTACAGTCGAATACTTTGCCACTGCCTATTTAGATTACCCAACGCCTTCTTCTTGCATATGTTTAAGGGCGTGCCTTTGATTGAGTATTCTAGAGCATAACCGAGTCGTAAGAGACGTGGTCATTACGGTATACACACATCTCTTGGAAAACCATTATCCTAAAAGTCTCGCACTACTAAAATAGTTGTAAAGAGAGTTTAGGATTGTTGTTAATTTCTACTTTGTGTTAGCCTAGGTATCCTAAGACAATTGTTTTTCTTCTGCTGGAGGCTTGGTATAACAACTTTTTATACAGTATAGTGCGTACAGAGTAATGACCAGGCAACTTACTCCAGTCATCGAGACTATTATTCTTTGAGCCTCTCTCGGGTCTCCTTGAAAATATTTGGAGCTAGAAACGACACCGTTTTCTTATTCGCCTCGAATTTCTTCAACTCCAGTCTCTGTTCTCTCGGTTTTGATGCCGTGCCCCTTCACTGCGGCGCGTTTCGCTTGCTCACCTTGCATTAGGAGGTCTCTTAAATTGCCACACACACTCCCTAGGGAAAATATTGTTCATAATACATTATCATTAAATCTCATATTTTGTTTAGAGTAGTAAGGCAAATTCTATCATACATATCGCCACGACAAGCGAGGTCTTCAAGCTGTTAGTTACAGCACCCTCTGAATGCTTTGCACCAACTTTTCCACTGCCACTTCCATCCACCAAACTAGGGCTCGACGATGCGTCTCCAGCCACAACCTTACCTGGAACAGACGGTTTGAGCGCAGATATTGGAGAAGTATCACTGTTGAATACACTACTGATCAAGGAACCTTGGCCTGCATGATTTCTCGCTGTCCCAGTTTCCGTGACAGGAGTCCATGAGACGAAAACGCCATTCTGTACTCCCGGTACAGAAATTGTCGCGGCGACACTACTTGAATACTGGATGACAAGACCCAGTGGGCCATAACTGAGGACGACATCTGGAAGGCTGGGGATGGTCGCTACTGATCCACCAAGAACAAGAGTCTGACCTTGGTAAACGATGGTATGGGGGTCAGAAAGGGGAGTAACCATAGCCGCTCCATTTGGTACAGTCGGTGGTGTGATAGTAGTCGCAGTTGAGCCACCCACCGTACTGACAACAAGATTGCCAGCTCCATCGACTGAGAACACTGCAGATTCTCCGCCTCCACCTCTGTACTTGGCCGGTTGTGTAATTGGAAGACCGCCTGACTTAATTGTGGATCCTCCAGGAATGACAAAACCTCCTACGGCCTTGTCTGGCAAAGCGATTGTTTGTGCGGACTGAGTACCGATGGTACTGACGACTAAGCTTCCCGCTTCATTGACTGAGTACACGACCGAATTTCCTGCTTCATTGGCTGAGTAGACAACTGAGTCTCCCGCTTTATCGGCTGGGTAAAAAACTGACTCTCCTCGATAGTTTATTGGCACTGTAGCTACTCCACCCGACTTGATGGTTGCTCCTCCAGGAATAATGAATCCTCCTGCATCACTTCCACTTTCTCCAATGGGCTTTGGAAATGCTGATATTACTTCTGTGCCAATGACTGCTACCGAAACTGCCAAAATTTCCCTTCCTTGCCCGGGTGGAGGATAATTGCTTTCCGAATTTGGATTGCTTGCTTGGTTTACGTTGCCTACAGGATTTATGTTGCCTGCTGCATTTGTGTTGCCCACTGGATTCGCGTTACCTACGGGACTTGCGTTGCCTACAGGATTTGCATTGCCGACTGGATTTGAGTTACCTACAGGACTTGCGTTGCCTACAGGATTTGCATTGCCGACTGGATTTGAATTATCCACCGGATTTGCATTACCAGATGGAGAGCCGCTTCCTAGCTGTGGAGGGCTAGACGGATCAAGTCCATATGCTGGTTTCCCATCATTAGATGAAGGATCGATTGCAGGCTGTTGATTGTTTCCCCCTCCAATAGGGCGGGGCACATTGGCACCAGGTAAAGGCACGGTATTGCCTTGAGGCTGTGGAGCTGGTTTCACTATGGGTGTATTCGTATGAACAGGGTGGTTTACCCCCCCTACTGCGGATGTGATTGTGGCTAGACCTGGACTCGCAGATTGGACTGGAACAGCAGGACTGGGAGTGGGAGCTGGAATCGGTGCTGCCGGGGTGCTGGGAAAGAGACCTGGCTCGAACTGGAGTGCATGTGGTGGGTCAGGCATGCCGTACCATCTTTGGCGGTATTTGACACTACAGGTGCTCCATGAAGGCTCTGAAAACCAGTCGGCGAAAAGAGTCTCTCTGACCACAATGTATGGGTTGCAACGATAGTGTGACCAGTTGGCGGAAGCCATCACATTCCTATAATCGGCATCGCCCTCTTTGGCCACAGATCCATCAGCCCTAGTTGAAGGCGTTTCTTTGTCGACGGTGGTGGGGCAGTTGTTTTGTATATCTTCGATTCGTAGGGAATTGATCTCGCGTATTTCACCCGAGAAGGTTTCATAGTTCAGTTTGTACGGAATGAACTCTTGAGTGAGATCGAATGTGCTCATTTTTGAAAGATCCAGCGGCTGGATGACATCGGTCAATGTGATACCTTTGTCTTGCGTAGATGTTACGCTTTCTGTGGTCGTGTACATACCCACAAAATCGCAATATACCCATGCTATCCATGGGTCGGTAGTAGAATAGGATATGACCCATGACTGTTCTTCGGCGTTGCTTGAAATCCACTTTGTTCTTACATCTACGTCATGGGCAGTAACTGTGGCCCATGCCATATACACTGATGGTGAGGTACTGAATCTTGGTTAATATACATAACTTCAATTCCTCAGCAGGGACTTACAATGTTTTGTTGTAATAAGAATCATAAATAGTCGAAGGACGGGATATGTTTGAAGTGGTCTTTGGGAAATAAAGCATCTCTGCAGTAGCGCAGTCTCTAAATCCAGTTAGTACCAACTCAGCATAAGATTAAACATTGCCCACATTTCGCAGATCTTAGAGTTTTTAAGAACGTGAGTTGCGTAATACGCTCTGTTGTCTTCTGACATTGAAGAACATAGTGAGGACGAGGAGCTTAGGTAATTCGTGTAGTTGATTTCGTCCAAATTCAAAGATGTTGAGGATGAAATTATAGTTGAATTGGAGATGATTGAAGACGACTCAGACGAGTTTGTGCTGAGGATGCTTGATGCATTGCGAAAAGGGGTATCTCTAGGAAATATTGCAACTCGAGAACCTGATATCACCTAAATATTAGCATTCAACTTCTCATCTTACACCAGGATACGGACTTGCCTTCTGCTAAAATTCTAGAGTCGTAGAGGAACGCAAAAAGAAATGAAAGGCGGTGGAACATCATTATGGAATCCAAAGAACGCGATCAGAAGTCCTAAAACTGCTTTGTCTTTCTGAATCTACCTCGAGATCGCAGGCGAATATTAAAGTGTAAAATTCATGAAGGATCGGCTTTTCGACTGACGTTTTCGCATTGGAGAACCCAAATCCTTTTTGTGAACATAATTGCATTCAAGTACGCCCCAAAGATGCGGGCCACCTCCATTAATCCTCTCCACGATATTAATTAAGCTTATCAGGGATCGAAGGAAAAGCGTGGCGGTGGGGGCTAAGCGAAGCTTCATTGGGCTTTTGCCGTGTGGTGATTGGGGCGACAGAGGGTTACATGCGGCAGGTTATGGCCCCCAACCACTTTTTTGAGCTTTTCTTTCCGTACTTGCCAGGTTCGTGGTTTGACAAGCGTCAGCATCATCTCGGGATGGAGAAATGTCTGCGAATCAAATTTGGGTTTTCATGTATCTTCGCGCAGCAGTACTTATCCGGCTCCAGCCCGACCTGAAGCATTTTACTATGAGTCCAGCCAAGTAGTCATAGAAATACCGGGGGATGATGGGGGTGCTGGGGGCTGAAAATTTAATAGGTGGTTCTGAGGTAAATACTAAGCATGTACAATTTATAGTCATGAAAAAATAGAGCATCGTGAGCTTTTGTAGCGTCGTGACGCATTTAAGGTTAGCTTAAGCGAGTCTGTTACCTGATCAGGAAAAACATCAACAACCTCGACTCATCAAATCATAAACCGGATCAAAAAGGGTGTCTACAAATCAAATTTGCATAGGAAACAATGTTCAACTATGTAGCTGTCGAATAAGCTGAGGAGAAAATTCTATAGACAGGGTGCTTACAACTGTTGATGCCGCGCTTCTCCACTTTTTACGCCACCGGAAGGAAGAATGCCGTAGCCGAGAAAAAAGAGGCGCAGCTAGTGAAATCCTTATATCCATCATCTGTAAGATGCTTTATCCAAGCCGTAAGATAATATTCGACCTTCCTCAAATCGATATCATTGTTTACCGTACATCGCAAAATATTTAGATCAATGAACAATCCTAGAATGTAGGAATATTTGAGTAAATTGTATGAGGCTCAGAGTGATTATGAGATCCTTTATAGAGACATGAAAGATAAATACCCCCATTTGCCTACTTTTCCCCAACATGGTTATCAAATAGAACAGAAATGTAAGAATAGAAAATCACTTAATCAAAAATTCGGCCTCCTTTCATTTTAGACCTTTCGAGTCATCGCAAAAAAGCACAGTACCTGTAGAATAGCAAACCCTCTTTGTATAAGAATCATACTATACAGTAGACAAGAAAACCCATTTCCCACCAAGCCAACCCAACCACCCTAAACCACAAATCACCAACACACCCTGAATCACAACACCGACCGTAAGCACCCCCAGAAAACAAATCTAGCAAACCATTCCAATCTATAGACAAGCCTTCGAGCATTACAAGCGTAAGACTTACGCAAACAAGGGACAATGTTCACTTCAACACATCGAGGACAGATGTGTTCCACCAAAACGAAAGGTTTGAAGGAGATAAGCATCACTGTTCGAATTTAGTAGATCTAGTAAACACAGAAGCTACAAAGGGAGGGGTGTTTCTTACCTGATTGTAACTTATCCTTATCGTACAAAGTACGATGGCCTAAAATCTTTTAGCAACATTATTTTAATTAGCATATAGAATATGCGATTACTCGTTGATGTTGTCTGGAATACTTATGATAATGATGAAATATAAAGTAAGGTACGAAAAGAGAGTTCTTTAGCCCATTTAGTATTTACCGTTACTTATCTACCGTTGCTTTTTCTATTCATCGCGAGCAGCATGTCTTACATGTAGGCAACTAAGGCAAGCTACCAACAAGTACTACCAATACACGGCCTTAGAACGGCATTATCACTCAAGCAAAAGACACATATAAACGACGATAAGAAAAAAAAATACTTCTCATCTATGTACCAAACTACCTACTCACCCTCAACCCCCACCGACTTACTCCATAGAAGGAACCTGCATTACCCCCCTCCCAAAGAACTCACTCACCCTCCCAAACCGATCCCCACTCCCCCTCACCGCCTCCACAAAGAACTCATGCTTATCACCCATCTCCTCCTGACTCCTCACAAACGCCCGAATAGCATCATTTTCCTTCCTACAAACCGTGCAATCCCCATCCACCTCCCCGTCCTCCCCAATCTGCACATTAATACACGTCTGATGAAAACTATGCTTGCACATGAAGTGTACCGCCGGGAGGGAGAGTTGACTGCCACAGAAGGAACAACGGGTGTTATTAAAGGTCTGCGGTTTCGTCGTGAGATCCTGGATTTCTTCGCGCTTTTGGATGGTTTCGGTGCGGTAGGAGGTGATGAGTTTGCGATTGTTGCTGATTTCTCTACGTTCGCGTTCGATGGTTTGTTGGAGGTAAGGCTTGATCATGCCCATAGTAGCGACGGCGTTGGTGGATAGAGTTTGGATGACTTGCAGAGGAGCCATGAGTCCGTCATCGTCAATCTTTTTGAGTACTATATCGAGTTCGCCGCCAGCTTCTTCAAGAACGCGAGGGTCAGATGTGAAGTATGCGAGAGCTGCTGGGTATAGTTGTGGTTCCTCGGGTCCGTATTTTCGTAATGCTTTTATGGCACCACGAGTGTCTTTAGCGGATGTATAGGAACGGAAGATGTCAAATCGAAGCCCAGCCTGTTCACGGACAAGAGTGGTGCCGTCTTTGAAGTCCGAAAGATGGGACAGCAAAAGCACATTAGAGGTATCAATTGGGATATCTTTGCCCTCGATAAGCTTCTTGGCTTTAGCCTCCCATTCTTCCCTATCCGCACCCTTCTTCTCATTCGACTTGTGCAAGTACATCTCAAACAGAGTTGTGTACAGGTCTATCTTGTCGCGCTCTTGAAGATCTTTTTCTTCCAAGCACGCTTCCAGGAAAAGAATGAATTCGTCTGGATGATCAACAAACGAGGAAAAGGCAGTTCTGGGCTGAGGTGGCGTATATTGGGGTACCGCAAGCTGCTTTATATCCTCTACCACTTGGTTGTCGCTTAAAGTGGGAGCAATATTGCCCTGAGTGGGCGGTGTTGCAACAGCTGACGTGCTCATATACGGCAAAGGAAGGAGGTCTTTTAGATTCTGCACAGCAGTGACGGCACCTGCTGCATAACCACCTGAACGTTGAACTTCCTCAGGGACGACGATTGCATCGGATCTAGGCCGGAATTTACCGGTGAAATATTCCACGAAAAGTTGAGTTGCTTCCAAGGGACAATTTTCTAATAGCACTCGCGCGTATTTCATCAAATTGACGTACATCTGCAAAGAAATTAGCAAAAGACTTTAGGAAGTTTGGTAGCACTCACGACTTCGGGCTCTAGACGCCAAATGTATTGAAGGGCCTCAGCATACTTTTTCGAGTCTTCGATTAGTATGTCGACAACCAGTTCATGCTCTCCATGTTTGGTTGCAAGGTACACTGCTTGTTCATAGTACCCTCCTTGCCTGCACATCGAGATCGCCGTGTCAAGATCAAACTTGAGATCCCCGGGTGACTTGATAAACTTTTCTAATTTATCAATATCTTTTAATTTGGCATAGCAGTTCAAGAGTAGTGTCGTATGGTCTGCAGTCGCTTTGTGATGTTCATGTAATTGTTCCAGGTATTCAATCAAATTATGTATGCGTTGGGTATCAAGAAACTGATAAAGTTAGCAAGAAGCCTAATAAAATACGAAGAGAAATTTACCTTTCGGATGACCTGAGAAGGCTCAGTGCTGTCAATTGCTTTAAGATATTGTTGCATCGCTGCGTCATACTCTCCCTTTTGATACAAACTGTCACCGTATTTCCGATAGATGAGATTTTGCTGAGTTCCATCCATGCCGGACTTTTTAGCCAAATTAATTGCCAAGAAATAGAGGTTTCGTTGGTACAAAATCTCGAGTCTCTGTTGCAATGGCTTTTCATGATACCGATATATCTATTAACATTATTAACATACAAAGGTGCTCCCATAAAAACACCATCATTTGAACTCCGTACCTTGCCATCTTGACTCAATGTAAAAAGATCACCCCATATCATGAATAAAGTCACAACCTTGGAAACCAGAGACTCTGAATGAGCAACAAACTTCAAGTCTGTGTCCAGTAGAGTAAAGGTTGAAGTGTTGAAAATGTCATCGGCTTGTGAACCGCCAAAACGGCGAAGGGTACTTGATTTGTTTGAAGTGGTGGTAGCAGCTGGTGGAGATGCCAGTGCAACATAATCTTCAAATATTGCCACTAAATCTTTAGGACCGTCATATCCACAGCAAGGCCCAAGATCATCATTTCCACGATAGTAGTAAATTGCCTCATCTCTCGCCACAACGATACTTCCATTTTGTCTATCAACTGTCATACAACCAACAGCACAGCCGGTGTCTGCCACAGTCTTGGCTGGCTGTCGAGCACCTGATATCCCAAGTCTCAGTATGCGAGCAGTAGTTGCAATGTACAAGGTTGTCGGCTTGTTCAGTTCCTCTCGGAGTTCAACACCCGTTATTGGTTCATCGGATTCGTGAACGGTTCGCTGCTTCGCCCCTCTATCGTGTATCAGGTCTCCACGAACTACTGTCACCGAGCCGTTCGCGAAACCGACGGCCACTTGGGAAAGATCATCAAGAGCGGCAAAGGCGGATATCTGGTGATAACGGTTAGCGGAAACTTCATCTGTAAAGCTCCAAGCTGCATACCGGAAACGGCTTCCGACCATTTTGTATGCTCAAAGTCGACTGGCATGTTGGAAGGCCAGTCTTCTTTACTGGTTTATCCAAGGCCCATACTTTCAAAACAGGCTCATTGGGCAGGTCTTCCTACAAGACATCAGAGACTTGTCAAAGGCATGCTGCGGGGATTCTATGTAAATACCGATATCGTGACCAGTAAGGAAGTGCCCTCCACCTGCTTCATATGCGTAATGGACCCGACCTCGTATGCTTGAAAGGTCCTTATGATTTTGAAGCTCGACGAGACAATACGGACTACGCCATCGTCACTACCGAGAAAGAGATTCTCTGATCCAGAGCAGACACATCTGATTTCGTTGTTCTCGAAAAAGGACCGACTGTCGTCATCTGGAGGGTAGATCTGGGAGACGTCGAAGAAATCGAACGTTTTCCACTGTATGAGTTAGCTGCTGATCGATAGATGGTAGAAAGAGGGGTGGAGTATGCGCCCAGATGGGTAAATGTGCTCAGCTAAGCTATGCGATGCTATGCTATGCTGCTCACCGAACTGAGAGCCATGTCCTACGCAGATTGCAACCATGACATGGCAGATGGAGATGACGGAATGCGAGCAAATGGATGTAGAGTTTGGTGGCAAAAGGCTCCAGAGGATTTAGGTTCTTGGATCAACAGACAGTTGTGTTGTTGTCGGTCGTCATATCAGATCAGATCAGAGATGCATCGTGTTGGAGGCATCGTACGCATCGTACGCATCGGTATGCAGTGGGGTCCATGGCTACTTGGGTACTCAAGGCTGCACTGGAGCACTGGAGGCTGACCGACGACAGGGGTAGCTGCGATCCTGGTCCATTTCGACCTCCCCTCTCTCCCTCAGTTCCGCTTTCTCCACCCCACTACTCCTCAACACCAACGAATATTATATTCGGCTTCTACACTTCGTCCAGCGCATCACCAACACACCGTACCACAGAAAACGACTCTCAACCACTTCGGGCACTTCTGGACGAGTAACCCGTCCACGCTTTCACGTCAACACCCGACGACGGCTTGTCCCGCCATATCTTCAACTACACCAACACGAATAGGTACCAGTACCGGAGTCCGTTGCGACTTCATGTATGCGCACATCGTGCATCGCACATCGCACACCGACCACCGAGGAAGATTGGTGCCGTGTTGCCTCTATAAGGAACAGCCCCGCTCATCGTGTCCCAATCCGCACTTTCCAACACGGCCGTCGAGCCGTATCCTCTTTTCATCGCATGCCAATGATGCTTCAGACTTTAACCTTTCACCCCACCATCCCCAACTTGCCTCATTGGAGATAGCATCAACCATTCTCAGCGATATTGCTCTGTGTCGAATGCCCGAAGAGCGGGACATGGGTTCTCATGCAGTGATCCCAACCCTCCAAACCTCGCAGGACCCTTCCCGCCATGTCCATCTGCCATCCCGATAGTTTGGGGCGATGGTACCATGATTCACGCGGCCCCGTTATATTTCGTATACAATTTAGAAGTAGATTCTCCAGTGGTCTAGTAAGTGAATAAGTTCGTTTGGTGTGTATTCAAGGGTCCTCCAGACGGGAATCACTTTGAACGACTAGCCAGAATCCGAAATCTCGCTGCCGCGTTACAGCGCAGCTTTCGTTTTAGTATTACCTGGCTGTATGCGGCTCTTCGAATGTTTCTTTTGACGACAATGATGCCTTCTTCCTTATATCTTTCTCTTTCTTGTCCCAACACCATGGTGCCCCGCATTTGACCTAGCTACAATATCCCATAGCTGAGGCTACTATGGGCCTCTCACCTGTATCTTGTCGCTTCTATTGGTTTATCGGCGGTGTAGGGATGCTAGCTGAGGGGCTTGCCTTTCAAAGTGGAATCAAGTAGCTATCTCCGCTGCTTTTTGAGGTATACAATGCGCCAACCCCGGCACTCAAAAAGCACACGGCAAAGTCCCAAATTATGGCCCTAGCTCTAACATCTCTCTAATCCGTACTGGACTTGGTCTTCTTGATGTTACTCTCTATCCACAAAAGCACAGAAGGTTTTTGTTTGTCTTGCATGAACCATTTCTTGCGCTGTCTGAAATCTGTGTATGGACAATAGATAATCGCTTTGCTGGCGTCAAGACCCCCCACTTCATGTTACATCGAGCGAGCATTAAAGCTACAATGATGTTTGAATAGCCTATATGAAGCCATCATCCTGATGCCAGCCAATTCGTGCAAGCATCGATGCCCAGTCTCGAGTACGAGAGCGGGTTGATCATGCCAAGCACTTCAGTTTTCCTTATTTGGCCCGTCTAGCAAACCAGCATCTGCTCAATGGGGGAGCAACGTGGCGACGCAATGTTGATTAGAAATCTTTACGTGCATAATTCCACTCAGCTTTAGGTTCAAGTGATGTCCTGAAGTAATAGTCTCCATAAAAATGCGCGGCTGTGATTAGGTGCCAAAGGTTTGGAAACTTACGTGGAGTTTGTGGCGTTGTGCCCACGCACCGAGGAGTTTTTATTGTAGCTTTCTTTTTTTCGAAGAATGAATGCTCACAGCCTTGAAATATGAATAATTTCCAAACTCATTGCAAGTGAATCAATGACTTTTCGATCATTGGTGGCTTCCAGCTTTGGCCAAAGTCATTGCCGACTTGAGTTTGAATGAAGCCATGAAATGGTCCATGGTCCGATGTTAAGCGGGGTTGGTTGTTAGCAATAGCTTTTTACTTGAGTAACGTCAACCAGTAGAAATATTGGCTCTTTTTAGCGGTATCGAAACCCGGCTGGCTCCTTAGAACCCCGGTAGAGTTACATTCACGCAGCAAGGAATGGCTTTCTTTTGGCAAGTACTCCCGGCCGATTATCGAAGTCTCGTGGACAAGCTAACAGCCAGAAGACGCTAATGTTATTCTTTGGTCTATATATTCCTTCCTCCCCCTCCTCCTTTGCCAAATTAAACACTGAACTTTCAAGTTCATCGACGCTCGCCTCACATCAATTGCTCTCTCTCGAATTTTACACTTACATTAGAGTTTGATACTCGAATAAGATTCATACACCTCAGAGATAAACCTCTACATACAACACACACCATGGCTCCTTCCGCTGTTGATGTTTACCCAACCAGCCGCATCCATGATTTGAAAGTCAGGGCCCAGGAAGTTGTCTCTCAATCAACTGCACCAGCCAAGCTCATCAAGACACCTATGCAACTCACTGGTGCTCTTGACAAGTTTGAATCCTTTGATGTCACCCCAGTCATTGGAAAGGAGTTCCCTAATGCCAACCTTGCTGAGTGGCTCAAGGCAGACAACGCTGATGAGTTGATTCGTGATCTTGCCGTCACTGGTAAGTAACCACCGACCTGGCTTATTTATTATGCCTCAAATTCCATATATACTAACATGCTTGATAGTCTCCCAACGTGGTGTTGTCTTCTTCCGTGGTCAAGCTGACCTTGACAACGACCTTCAAAAGAAACTCTGCCAAAAGCTTGGTGAACTCAGTGGCAAGCCTGCCGACTCCTCCATGCATATCCACCCCATCTCCAACAAGTCATTTCAATGCAACAAGGATGATGAAATCTCCGTCATCAGCAATGATCTCGCTACTAAGATCTTCTGTGACCGCAAGACTGAGCAACACAAGAAGAAGCAATCTCTCAAGAAGGGATGGCACTCTGATATTACCTTTGAGCCAGTCCCATCTGATTATGCTATCTTGAAGCTTACTGATATCCCAACTCTTGGTGGTGGTAAGTAATTATCCACGTGGCTATTTTAAGCACTTCGCTTATAACTTCACAGATACTCTTTGGGCCTCGGGATATGAAGTCTACGACCGATTCTCCCCAGCCTACCAAAAGTTTCTCGATGGTCTTACAGCAACCTACGCCCAACCACTCTTCACCAACGCTGCTCGTGACCAGAAATTCAAGCTCTACTCTGAGGCCCGTGGCAACCCACTCAACGTAGGCACCGAGCTCTCCACTGAACACCCCGTCATCCGCACCAACCCAGTTACTGGCTGGAAGACGGTGTTCGCCGTCGGCCACCACGTTGAGCACATCAATGGCTTGACCGAGCGTGAAAGCTCCCACTTGTTGAACGAGTTCTTGCGCATGATCACCGAGAACCACGACTTGCAATGCCGCTTCAAGTGGAACAACAAGAATGATCTTGGTAAGTCTTTTGACTCCCTCGCTTACGCTTTCCCCTTATCCCCTTATCCCACCATCCTAACCACCACCTCTTCGCTTAAGTGAATCACAACTGACATATTATCCTATAGCTATCTGGGACAACCGCTCCACCTACCACGCTGCCACCTACGACTACGACACCTTGGGCCTCCGCACCGGCCAACGCTGCGTTGGCATCGGCGAGCGTCCTTACTTCGACCCAGCCAGCAAGTCCAAGCGCGAGGCCGAGGGCGAGGAGTACTTTGAGCCTGGCGAGGGTTTCACCGTCTTCTAATTCCACTTCTTGGCCTTTTCCTCTCGCAGGATTTCTTGAATCCTCTATCTTCTCCTTCTGCATTTTTCAAAACTTGTTGAATTTCTGAAGGGTGTAGAGGTGCATGTTCATGGGTTAGTCAGCGAGCTTTTAGGCGTTTTTTTGAATTGGGAGATTGGGAAGGGGGGGTTTTTAATGATTTGATGATTTTATGATGGATGATGGGTGGTGAACTTTGCATGGATGGATTCTCTCTCTTTTTGGGGTTACCACGGGATACCTTTTTACCCATTTCCTGATGTCTGAAATGATGATATGAGGGATGGAGGACTTGTTGATGCCTTTCGATGGGTCTGATTTGGATTAGTTAGTGGGTAGTGAATCTAAGTTATCTTTGCTCTGTTCCCTAATTTTCCCCTTTTCTTCTTTTTTCTTCCTTTTTTGGCAGATGACAAGTCATGGTTCGTGAACCCCCTTCTTGTTTTGTTTTGTTTTGTTTTTGTCTTTCTTTCAGGTAGCTGCAAGCGTGATTGGTTCGATAGTCGACATAGCACAGCAGTAGCCAGATCTCTCGCCATCGTATCTCGTGCGTGAATCCTTTCTTTTCTTGGCTGCTAGGATTGCGAAACTTCTTGCTGCGCTAGCGAAGGGGCTGCGTTTGCTTTGAGAATCGCGCTATCATGAAAAGTTCTCTTGCTAGCTGAAAGGATCTCTTTTTATTCACGAGTCCTTCCATGGTGAAGGTGGTTCATCTGAAGTTTTTTTTTATAGCATTCTATTGTATTGGAAGTGTCTAGTCTTTTGCGGAAGGGGGCGCAGTTTCCTTGGAAGAAGTACGTGAATAATGCTTCATACAGCCCCTTAAGTAGCGAAGAACAGGGGGTTTTATGCAAATAGTGCGTAGTGCCACTTTTAGCTTAATACATAGTCCTAGGTAAGTGAGCCAGCTACTTTTGTGCTGTTCAACTCTAACCCTGAGGTTAAAATATTTAAGCATCAAAGTTAAAACGTGCCTTGTTAAGCCAAATAATAGTACAGAGGGTAGACATCAAAAAACAAACTACGAAAATGCACAAAGGTCTCAACGTATATAAAATAATCCTGCTAATTAAGTGAAGGGCCTGTACAAGTATTGACATTATTTTCTCAAGCCGCCGTTGGGGGCAGCGCCGAGGCCCGAGGGGGATGTGCTACTAGTTGATAAGGATACGTGGATTTCTTTCACATATACATAGATTACTGTAGCCTCTAGGCTCGCATTGAATTTCTCAGCTATGCGTGTGTGTTTGTTGAATAGCGTGATTGTGAAAAACGTGCTGTACGTGAATAATAGATATCGCAGGGGCCCGACGTCGCTATTTAGTGATTACTTTGGGTCATGAGGGGCTTTGGGTAGAGGTTGATAGGTATCTTGAGGGTTTTCTTGGGGTAGCTTTGGTGATTGAGGGGCTTGTAGGGGCCCTGTATCGTGGATGTAGATAGGGTAGATATCGTGTAAAGTGACTTGGGTTCATGAGGACTTATGCTAGGGATGATGGAGATATTGAAAGCTTTTCCGTGGTATTTTCGAGAGTGGTGAGTTCGATGTCATGTCTATATTCGAGAGATTACGCAAGAGTGGATAATTACGGAAATGGGAGATATATTTGCAGTCCTCTAGGATATGTTAAAAACTTGTTCGGTGAAGAAATATGTCTTCATGTACATGAATCTATTATAAGGTACGTAGCTTTCCTCTGCTATCTCGCTTCCCGGGGGGGTTCTTTTAGCTATGAGGTAGCTGGCTCGGCAGGTGAGGTTGCCGAACGGTGCTTTGCTTGAAAATCCAGCTTGTTGGTTCTTTATATCGTCATGGGAAATGGGAGGGGGGAAATTGAGAGAGCCAGGTATTTAATGAATGTGTTTACTCTCAGGGCATTAGGTGAAAGTCGAAGGATCGATGTGTTAGTTCGCTGAACTGTATATCAAAATTGGTATGCGCAGACAAAATCATATTTTTTCATTCTCGATTTACTCAAGCAGGTTATTTGGCGGGGGGTAATTAGGGGGTTGGGGAATAGGTGGCAGTATTGTACTCTTCTCAACTTTTACCTAAGGTTTAGCAAATATACGGCAATGGCTTTTCTTGCGACGGTGGATATCTTGATGCTGTGGATAGGAGGGGGGATATTGTAAGTTCGAATTTGGATATAAAGAATTCTTTAGGTAGGGTTTTTGTAGGGTACAAGAAAATCTAGGTACTCTCTTAGGTTATAGAGCTTAGGTAGGATAAAGTTAACTAGTGATTAGAGTTTCTTTTACAACAAATCCCTTTTTTAATGATATTCTCACCCCTTTCGCTCTGGGGGTTTTAAGCTAGATCTAGTGACTAAGAATATCGACAGGTCCTAAAAATAGATCGTAAGAGACGTGGTTGTTCCTCTATATATATCTCTACCGTAAAGAATGATCAAAAGATAATAAGTAATAGGGTCCTAATTATAGTTATTCTAATTAACAGTAACTCTAGTTTATAATTATTTACTTAAGTAACTATATAGTCCAATTAAATCGATTTATATAGACCGAAGTCTCCGACTAGCGGACCGAGTCCTCGGAGAGCGCTCGGTAGAACACGTACTAGCTAAGCGGTAGCTCCTATGTTATATATACGAGCTATTTCTTATACTTTCTTTTATATAGTAAAGTTTATATAGAGTAAAGATATAAATAAATTAGTTCTTTACCTAGCTTTTAAAGACTAAGCTACTTCATTATCTATTATTTCTTTACTTTTATTTTCTCTCTTTACTATTCTTTTATAAGGGTTCCTAAGTTTACTTGGGTTAACAAAATTTTCTACAGCGTTGATTATTACAAGCCATTAGTATAACCGGTTAGTTTGTGGAACGCTTGCAGAATGACAGCGTTTTGACACCTTTTTAAAGGTGTATTGATATTGAGGGTAATGACTGATTGTCTTACCTATACACATGCTAGGCTAGTTTTCTAGGCTTGATTCTGAATAAACGTAGACCCTAGAAGATGACAACACTCATTGATCTCGAAACATTAACCGAGTCTTGACGATTAGATGATATAGAGGCACCTGGAATCGGCAAACTTTCTCACACTTCCACAATTACTTGCCAAGACTCAGAGCCTTGTTAAGACCGACTATATTTTCCAGAACTTCCGTGACTACATCGAAGTCAGACCGAGCCCGTATTAGATTTGAAACTTCTCATAGAAGTAAATGCGTAGAATGAGACAAGGTTTGGAAAAATTGGAAAACTCGGCGAGATTATGCTCGCATAAATTGCAATAGAAGGATACTACGCAGAAGAAGAAACCTTCAAGGCGAGGAATAATGTTTATATTAGGAAATTATAACGTTCAGATGCGAGCTTTTGAACCTATATCTCGAACGCTAGTAGAAAGTACAGAACATCCTCCATAATAGGGTCGTGTCGAGGCAGGTATCCCGAAAGTTATAACAGAGATGATCCTTACGGCGAAGCTGTTTACAGGGGGGGTGAAAAGCATTTTGGGAAACTGGGACCCAAAGGCTTGAGTACACAACCCAGATATCATTGTGGAGCTCATCCTTCTATAGAGTCTTTCCTTTATGGCATAGGCAGTAGGAAGGTGGAATTGAAATGGACAAGTGATTCTTAATGTAATAAAGTGAGCTCTAGACGTCGTTTGGGATAGTAGATCGCGCAATCGTTATCAATAATACTCCATTCACACACCTTTTCTTAAGTAGCATTAGAACTATGATTTAACATAGTTTCGTATTAGGTTGGAAGAATATTGGATCCTGAAGGTCATCGAGAATTGATTGATTCTAAAAGGTAGCTATCTAAGATGTTTATATAAAGAGTGTAAGCTTTAGGCAGACATGAAGTCTTTTAGGCAGACACGAAGCATTTAGGCAGCAGAACTATAAGTGTACTAAAAGAGAAAGTGGATCAAACGAGAAAGTGGATCAAAAAGAGAAAGTGGAGTAGATCCAGCACAACACACCCCCCCAGGAGACAGCGTATTACTGAAAGCTGTCACCTGATCTAAGTATTAGATGACTAATATCTATAAGGCGTAATTGTTGGATAAAAAGAGCGTGTTTTTGAGGCGATAGCTCTTTTGTAAAGCC